>KK120185.1:0-10259 GCA_000611955.2 Stegodyphus mimosarum | reverse complement strand
GCTCTTGACAGCTCGCAGCTACTAATGTTTATGGAGCAATGTATCTCAATTAGGCGGAATCTTTGATCCAAAATTCTGGGAGGGAAGACAACTAACAAAAGAAGTTGCTAGCATTTTTCGAAAGTTCAGTGTTATTTTCGCGACATTTTAGGGGTAGTTGGGTCAAAAGTTAGCGACAGTTTTAAAGGTATTTGAAGAAAAGAACTCGACAGGCTAAGGGTTAAAGTAGTTATCAAAGAACTTACTTCTCGCACCCATATTGATGATATTAAAATAGATCTGGAGAGTCTTAACTACAAAATTGGGGAGGTTAAGCAAATGACCCGTCGCAGAAATGGTGAAACAACTAATTTGCCACTGTTTATAGTTTCGTTACCTAAAACTGAGGACTCTAAGAGAATTTATCAGGAACCCTTTTTGTGCGACATGAGAGTCAGAATTCAGGAATATAAAGGACGGCAAGGCCCGCTCCAATGTTTTAGATGTCAGGGTTTTGGCCACACCGAGATTGGGTGTAACTACACCCCCAAATGTGTAAGATGTGGCAAAGATCAAGAATCTAGAGTCTGTCCAGACAAAAGAAACACTGAAATCCCTCTTTGCTGTGCCAACTGCGGTGAAACTCACACAGCAAGTTTCAGAGGTTGTGTAAAATTTCCGAAACGTAAAGTTGACTCTGTGAAAACCTTTACCAGCGTGTCATTGAGAATAAAACATACGAACAGGCACTTCAGGGTAGGGCCTACTCTGACAGGATAAACGAAGGCAAGAAAGTCTTCAATGATCTGGCTGAACTGGTCACCGTAATCAAAAGCGCTGGCTTTCATATCACACAGCAAGTAAAGCAAATAACCCACAAGAGTCAAGAAAATAGCTCCTCTAATAATATTGATAACGGGAAGTAATTCTCGCATGCAGACTCCCATCAAATTCATGACTTGGAACGCTAGAAGCGTTGTCGGTAAAATCTCTGAACTTGCTCATTTTATTATCTCGCATGAGATTGACATTGCAATGATTACGGAAACGCATGCTACCCCGAACATAAGCAGCAAAATTGCTAACTATAGGATCTACAGATGTGACAGATTGAGCCACAGGGGCGAAGGCGTAGCCATTTACGTGAAAAGAACTCTCCAATCCTGCTTTATTAAAGATAATAGACATAATGGAGTTGAATATGTTACAGTGTCTGTGCTTCTTCCATATTACGGCATAGTGTATTTCACCTCACTTTACAATCCGCCGCTGCATACTCTGGAGGAGGACTTATTAAAGGACATACTGCAACCTGATAAACCTGTCATTTTAACGGGGGATCTCAACGCGAAGAATAAGGAATGGCACTTCAGGAAAACAAATCGCAATGGTGAGCGACTGTTTGAATTCATCTGTAATCACCCGATGTATTTTTACGCGCCAAGTGAGAATACCTATTTGCCAATGCAGCCTAATAAAGGTGATATACTGGATCTGGTCATCGCCACCACTTCTATTGCAGTCTATATGGAGGTTGTACATGACCTGAACTCAGATCATGTTCCAATTGTTGCCACTTTAGGCACCACCAAAGATGTCAAGGGTAATATTTGTAAAACTACTAACTGGAAAGTATTCGCGGACCATCTTTCAAATCACCCCCCCCCAATTTTTGCAGTCTCAAAACCTCACAAGACATTGACTATGCTGTTCACCAACTTACTGATGCGATTAAAAATGCTTATAATGTTGCCCCTAAGAGCCTGCCCCAGTCACATCTTACAGCCAAACTACCAGCGTCGATTAGAGAGCTCATCAGAGAGAGAAACAAAATTAGGAAAAACTGGCAAAGCTCCTGAGATCCTGCTACGAAGAAAAAGCTGAATAGACTAAATAGGAATATTAGTCAAATGATCAGGGAACATAGAAAGGAACTATGGGATGAAAAGATCACGGGTTTTAATGAGCCAAGTAACTCCTTTTGGTCTTTCGTCAAGAGATTGAAGAACAAATCCACCACGCCTAAACCCATCAGCTCGCACAATAAAATCGCTCTAACCAATAAAGATAAGGCCACTGTTTTAGCAGAGCATTTTGCAGATCAATTTCAGCCAAATACTGTCCCTTGTGATTTGGAATTTGCTTATGACGTGCATTACTGCGTCGACGACTGGTTAAGAAACAACGCTCAGCCTACTAAGGACCTTGACCTCACAACTCCAACGGAGGTTCTAAATATAATCAAGAAGTTGCGAAACAGAAAGGCACCAGGATATGATAGTATCACGAACGTTGCTATTAAGAATCTACCGCCATGCATCATTACCCGATACACGGGCATTTTAAATGCCTGCTTGACGATCAGTTATTAAACCACTATCTGGAAATGGGCCGAAATGATTGGTCTGCCTAAACCAGGAAAGAAAATTACTAAGCCTGACGGCTTCAGACCAATCAGTCTCCTACCGGGTTTAGGTAAAATTTTTGAGAAAATCATCCTGAAAAGAATGGAACCCTATCATGTTAAGCTCCCTGAAGAACAGTTTGGCTTTCGCAGCTCTCTCTCGACCACGAAGCAGCTAGTGAGGCTGTCAGGGTACGTTGGCAGTGCGCTGCATAATAATCAGAATGTCGCCTTTCTCATGCTAGACGTGGCCAAAACTTTTGACCGAGTCTGGCACGAGGGTCTTATTTTCCAGCTTCTTTCAGCTGGCTTCTCACCGGGTATTATCAAAATTATATATTCTTTTCTCCAGGATAGGAAGTTTCACGTTGCTATTGGAAATGATCTTTCTGACATTATGAGGATCAGAGCCGGGGTCCCCCAAGGTAGTATCCTTGGCCCCATTCTCTACTTGTATTATGTTGCTGATCTACCTAAGGTGAATCTTGACTGTAACTACTTTCTGGGGTGCTACGCAGATGACACCGCTTTAGCGGTGAAGTCAACTAATGCAAACCACGCCATTCGCAAACTACAGAATATCATGCCTCAGCTTGAGTTTTGGTGTAGTAAATGGAGAATCAGCATTAACGCCAGTAAATCTCAATTACTTATTATTAGGAAAAAGAAAGTAAAGTTGCCTATTACTGCCAAGCTCACTCTTTTCAAAACAAATGTACCCATTGTTAGCAAGGCAACCTATCTTGGTGTTGTTTATAATTCAAAATTTAACTGGAAGGACCACATTGCAAGAGCAAGAGGAAAAGCTATAGGTGCTATTCAAAGTCTCATGCCACTTTTAAACTCCGATTCCAAACTTGACTTAAAACGAAAAAGACATCTTTATATTGCTGTCATTCGCCCAATTTTCGCCTATGCTTCTCCAGCCTGGGCTGCCATTAGGAATAAAGATTTAGAAAAACTACAAGTAATGCAGAACAAGCTTCTAAGAACAATCACGAATGCGCATTATTTAGTTTCTAACAAAACTTTGCACACTGACTTAAAGATAGAGCCAATTATTAATTTCCTCCACAGAATGAACAGTACCTTTTTTGATAAAGCATTAAACTGCCCACATCTAAAGAAACTCGGGGTATTTGATTACACCGTACTGGAAGAGGATCAAGAGCTAAGGCCTTTCGTTGCACATCTTGTTAGAGATTCTAACTTTCCGACGTAGCATGTGTTTCTATGTGTACATAATATATATATTGTAAATTGTATCTGTTTAATTAACTACCTGCACTTATTTTTATCAATTATTTTTTCATTTTATACATGTATTTATGTTAGTTTTCTATGTATACCTCATGTTTCCAGTTTTAGGAATTCTCAGCTATTCGTGTTTAACTGCACTTCAGGTTATTGCTGCTCCTAGCCCGCGCGTCTTGTTCTCTGCCTCTAGGTACTGCGACTTATGATCGCCCCCATCCCACTTCCGACCTCCCTTAGCCACGGTCCAGACAACTAAATCGTCAGGAGACTATTTGGGCTTAACTCTGTGAGCCGGTAACATCGCGCTTCGTGCGATAACTCGGCTATACTTGATCGGATCGGATCGGGCTGTCTCTGAGGAGATAGATATTGATTCGCGTCATAGACGCTGAGAGTGATGGTCGCATGAGCTCTGAGCTCCGCAACGATAACGGAAACACGAATTCGGCGCCGCCTGCTGGCAAATCTTCTACCTCTATCTCTCAATCTATCCAGATTCTCACGGACATGGATACCTCTGCTCCACCTCCTGCATCTCCTTCTGCTTTAGAATTAACCAAAAGCACCATCCAAATCTACGCTTTGAAAAACCGGCATACAGATCTCCTATTCAAAGACTCCAACGCTCGGATACTCCCAACAAGGACCTGATGCTCAAGCAATGTCAAGATGAGGGTGAGAAAATTTTATTTTCCTTGCACACGCTTCGTGTAAATCGCTTCACCCTACCAGCCACTGAGGAAGAATTCCTCAAAGAGTGTAAAACCAAATCTACAAATTCTAATGATTCAGCACCAATCAACCAAAATTCTTCCCAAACTACTAATTCTGAATCTCTAAACTCTTCTAAAGACTCAATTAAATCTGACACTAAGAAACGTACACGCCCTACTGACTCTGAAGGGTTTGCTGTACCCCCCAAACACCTTATTGCCAAAAACACACCCTAACCACACCACTAATGAAAACAATAATAATTTAACCCCATCTAATTCTTTCAATAGCATTCAGAATAACTCTGAAAATACAGAAAATCCAACACAACAGCCGGCTGTCAATCAACCACTCAAAACGCAAGTTCCACCTCCAATATTTATTAAACCTCGTGCTGATTGGTACTTTTTACTTAATTAATTCAACAATTATTGAAGTTTTTATTCAAAATTCACCCTCCCTAGTGTTGATCTCTGCCTTTCTCCCACCAGGTGGAAAATTGCGTGTGGAAGATTTTAACAAGCTGCTCAATTTATCATATAATCTAATCATAGCTGGTGATTTAAATTGTCACCATCAACATTGGCGTTGTCGTAGATCAAACCCTGCTGGTCGTGGCCTCCTAAAATGGGTTCAGTGCGCCAAATTAAAATTATTGCGCCGGATTCCCCCACTAGATATGATACACGGGGTGCCCCTTCATTTATCGATTTGGCACTATTTCGAAATATTCCTTTTGGCTATAAAGTGACTATAGAAAATTGTTTATCTTCAGATCACAACCCCGTGATCATGGACCTTAACCCTTTAACTGCTTAAGACGTCTTTAAACGTTTTTAGAGATCTCTCTAAAAATGCTAAAGACGCGTATACACGGAACTGAAATTTCTCGAAAAATGATTAAGACTTGTATACACAGAGGCAAGGTTCCCGATAAATGCTTAAGACGTGTTGAGACGCTACGCGAGGTCTTCTTTCCCCCTGCGTTTCCGCAGGCGGCTGTCATTTGCACAAAGCTCTTAATAGGGTGTGAAATCTGTTCGAATAGCGCACTTTACGAAGAGCCCTCTGAGTAAAGGCTTATTGTAAGACAGCAAGTGTATATTATTCTGCAAGGTTTTTGAATGATGACAAATCGTTTTACAACTGTGTGCCTTCTGGTACATTGTAGTAATGAAAGCCCAATCCTCAGTCGCTGATTACATCCCAAAATCTTTAGCAAAAATAGGAAAAATTCAGAAATGTAATGAAAAATGCATTTTTAACAAATCATATAATATATAATTGACTATTTGATCTTCGTATTAAAAGTTGGTTACAGTTTCTGATTTCTCAACAACAAGAAAAAGATATATAATGTCAAAATTAACTTTTTGTTTGCCTTCGTATTTCAAGTGGAGTTTTTAATGGTATTTTCTTTCTACTTAATGAAAAGACAACACTGTATTTTTAGCATGCCTGAGGTTTGGAATTTGTAATTGTGACTGACTGTTTTACTATAAACGCGAACTTACATGTAAAAAATTCTTCGAGGTAGAAATTAAAATATTCAACTCAAGAAATTATATTAAATCTGTAGAGACATTAGGTATAACGAAGCAGGAGACATGAAAAATGAGCAACGCCTTCGCCGGGAATCGAACCACGGACCTCTCGGTTACACGTCGAGCATGCAGACCACTAAACCACGAAAGCATGCGAAGAAGGTGGGAGAAATACCTTATATACTCCCCCTTTTAAAGGGTGGCTGGGGTTTTTGGGGACCCAATCGCCAAATCACGGTGGTGGAGAATCGTCATCCACCACCTTTTTAGTTCGGGCGCCAGTGTAGAGACATTAGATATTTTCGAATCAGGGAAATCGAAGAAATGAGCACCGCCTTCGCCGGGAATCGAACCACGGACCTCTCGGTTACGCGTCGAGCATGCAGACCACTACACCACGAAAGCATGCGAAGAAGATGGGAGAAATACCTTATAAATCGAGTAAATGAATATGCCGAAAAAATTCATGAAGATCAAGCTTTGTTTAAATAATTTATTAAAGTTTGGAATGCAACCGAAATTTTAAAATCTGCATTGTGTGAAATTTTCCGCCGTGTCTTGGAACTCTTTTAGAAAGAAATCTATAAGTCTTTTATTCTTATATTTAATGGAATATAAGAGATTTGAAAAAAAGAAAATAAGTGCGCGGAAGTGTTAGATATTTTGCGCCGAAAATATTACAGTTGAAAAGATGTTTTATTATCAGAAAATAAATTATTTCGTCTCCAAATATCAGGGCTGATAGCGATAAATTGAATGAAAGTTTTTCTTTATATTGAGAACTTAATTAATATATTAATTCGCTATTACCTAACAACTGTATCTACGCAATTATTTTACAAAGTCTTTTGATACAAATGCTAATAAACGCCACCAACGGTTGAGTGGCTAAGTCGCTAAACACTGGTAGTTTGAGATGGGTTCTAATTCCAGAGAAGGAGCTGTTTATGGTTTATCCTCAAGTGTAACGTGGATACGAGTCAGTTTCCTTTACGAAATCCTTCGCGAAGGCATACTTATAAGTATTTTCTTCCTCCTTTCTGCATGTCTTTGTTATGTCACGGTAGCACACTCGGCGCGTTTTCGAGAGGTCCAGGTTTGAGAACCGGTGAGGGCATTGCTCAGTTTTCACGTCTCTTGTCTCAAAAATCCTAATGACTCTACAGTGGCGCCCGAACTAAAAGGTTGTGGATGATGATTCTTTACCACAAGAATTTGGCGACTGGGTCCCCTAATCCCTAGTGGCCCTCTGAAAGAGGGAATATATAAAGTATTTTCTAGCTCTTTTCTGCATGCCTTCGTGGTTTCACGGTAGCACACTCTGCGCGTATTCGAGAAGTTCAATTTCGAGTCCCAGCGAGAGTATTGTGCCTTTTTCACGTCTCCTGTCTCAAAAATCCTAATGACTCTACGTACTTACTGTTGGAAGGTAGTCTTGTATACGTCGAAATAATTAAAGCGAAGCTATGAGAAGGATTTTAGTTAATGTATGCACTTAACTGCTTTCACTAAGAGCAAAATGAATCCCAAACCATCCGAGTAATTTATCATACTCAACGACAATTTTGTTTTTATATATTTTACTAAGAAAGAAGTTTCTCGTATTAGCGGGAAAAAAGACATTGAATAGTTTATAAAGTAATCCCTGTTTTCTCAGTTATTTGGGAAAGACGGATCATTTTTCAATGGATGAAGAAGTAATTAATTTATAGTCATCATATAGATGAATGTTGAATGACGCCCGAAAATTTTCACACTGAGCTAAACATAACTGAATTATTATTGAAAAACTTTACCTAACAGCAACGATATATAAGCACATATTTACGCAAAATGCACGATTAAGAATAAAATATGCAAGTAAAGTGACGATTCTAAAATTAATTTTCCAGAAATAAAGGAAAGTGAGCCCACCCGTAGACAAATGGATACAACCGCTGGGCACCAGTAATTTAGACCGGATCGAATTTCAAGACTGACTGCATTTCATTTTCATTGTTTTTCCTCGTGTACAGCATGAACCAGTTTAAATCCTTGAAGTCCTTCATAAAATCACCTCTTTCTTCAGGCAAATATCTCTCACCTTCTTTGCCACAATCAGTTAAAACTGAGAATTGAGCTAGGATATATTTTGTTTGCAAATTATTTGTTCACGTCTGTTATTATTATTGTACTTCAAAGGAGATGCATTTTTTTTAACTTAACGATTAAAATCCTGTATTAGAAAAGCAAAATTTGTAGACATTAATGTGCTTCAAAAAATTGAAGGATGAGTAAAGAATCTAAAAGCTGGTGAATTGCCACTTCGTGAAATGTAAGATCTTTCATTTATCTTCACGCAGAAAGAACAGCTTCTTAGAGCGTTGTCATTCACTAAAAGCATAAGTTCTTTAATTAATTTTTCACATTTAATCAATTTACTATTGCTTAATTAATGGAGTGATTTAAAGTTAAAGCACTCCTTATAATATAAATCTTCATTTAACTTTTTCGACGATGTCGGTATAAATTAAAATTATATATAGCTCATAACTTTCACAACTTCGTTGTAATTTATAAAAGATAGGTGTTGTTACTGCATGAAGTAAGAGATATTTAATTGGTACGCGGTTCTTGGTGCGAGGAACGGATTCAAAAATATTAGTATGTATGCATGTAAGTATCGATGTGTTCATGTGTATATGCATATATGTTCGTACGAATGTATGTGTGTGTATACATATACACAGATACTCACATATGTATATTTCTGAATTCGATCCCGATAACAGAACAGTACCATTTAATTTACCTACTAGGTGACATTTCTGTGTTCATAGTTAGTTCTTCATCAAATTCTTACTTTTTATACTTTAAATAATTCAGTACACTTCCATGAGCGAGGTAAATGAATACATTACCAAGCTCAAACCCCAAAAAGCACCAGGTATGGACTCTATTTCTAATCGTATGATTAAAAGTTTACCCACCAGTTATCTATTTTTTCTAATGCTTATAAATTTTATGTTACAGCATTGCTATTTTCCTCAAAGCTGGAAACAAGCACTTATTGTGCCTATTCCAAAACCAGGCCAGAGCCTTTCTAACCCTCAAAATTATAGACCTATCAGCCTCCTATCTTCGTTATCTAAGATATACGAATTTGTGTTACTTAAACGCCTGAATGATTTTCTCCGAAATCGTAACGTTCTTATTGATGAAAAATTTGGATTTCGAGTAAAACACTGTACTACGCACCAGCTGCTGAGGACAGTGGAGTTCATTAAGGGTTTCGTAACAAAATGCTTACTGGCGCTTTATTTCTTGATATAGCCAAAGCATTTGATAGGACTTGGCATATAGGAATCATCATCAAGCTCATACGACTTGATCTTTCGGCCCAGTTAATTCACATAATTAACTCGTACCTCAGTAATAGATCTTTTTCAGTACGAGTTAATTCTATCATTTCGGCACCCCGTCCAATACTTAGTGGAGTCCCACAGGGGTCCCTTTTAGGACCCACTTTGTTCAACATATTCATAAATGACATACCAAAATCACATAGTATCACTCTTGCACTGTATGCAGATGATACGGCCATCCTAGCTCAAAACAAACACCTTGAAAACTTGGTTCACATCATTCTGAGATATCTCGCCAGCCTTGAGCACTGACTCATCACTTGGAAAATTGAAATTAATGTTGCTAAATGTGCTGCTATGATCTTCAAACGTAGCCCCCTCCCGTACCTTTCCATCAATTTTACGTTTTTCAAATGACTATGTTGCCTGGTCAAACTCTTACAAGTACCTAGGAGTTGTACTTGATTCTAAATTACGCTGGCACCTTCATATTGAAAATACTCTCAATAAAGCAAAAGGTGCTAGAGCCCAACTTTACCCTTTATTAGCTCGAAAGAGCCATCTGTCAATTAAAAACAAATTCTCTATACTTCAGTAATAAGAGCAATCTTCTTGTATGCATGTACAATCTGGGGTACTGCTGCAAAGACTCATGTGAAAAAACTTCAATCTTTTCAAAGTAAAACCCTACGTATGGCCCTAAATGCAGCCTGGTACGTCCGTACAGATGTGATTCATTCGGACCTAAACATTAAACCTGTGGATTATGTTTTTAAAAAACTTAGTCAAAATTTATTTCTTAAAATTGAACAGATCGAGCGCTTCAACAAATGCCTGCCTACGATCCATCCATTCGCAGCTCACAGAAGAGACCGAGAGCCGTGATTGGCCGAGAGTTCGGCATCTATCCACCATCTAAAAGGGCAAGACACGCCCCTTCAATTTCAATTTTCCTGCTTTGAGCTGGTCATATTTTAGCTTCTTGCTTCTGAATTGGATCAACTCGGTAAGTTCTTT
>KK120184.1:87922-109153 GCA_000611955.2 Stegodyphus mimosarum | reverse complement strand
TGCTTCTAACTCTTACTTTGCCTGATTTTGCATTATCCTTAATTTATGGACATGAGTGTAAATTAGTGACAGTCTTTTTTTAAAAAAAGTTCTTTCTTCTTTCAAATATTTCAAATTATATATATTGTGGTAATCAAGAAATTTGCCTAAATAATTATAAAATCAATCTGAACCGAGTTAATTTAGAAGATAAAATTACAACTAATAATCAGTATTCCCATGCAATCGATGTGTTAAATATACCTTTTTTTTCTTTTTGACCCAAAGGACGTTAGCCCAGAAGAACTATTAATTTCGTTTTGGCATTTTGCGCTGGTTTCCTATAAATGTCGGTTCACTTTTCAAATAGTTGCCACCAAATATTAGAGCTCCGCATTATATTTAAAGAAATTAAACAATGAAGCATCTGCATGAATGCATGTATGTTTCTCGCACAGCGAAAAAACAAGGCTACCTAGAGACATCAAATTTTCAATAAGTTGCCCTCCACTAGAATATTGGATCTGGAAGCCCGAACTCGGAATTTGTTTTATTATCTATTTCATTTTTTGTAAAACTTTAATGAATTTTTGATTAAGAAATTCAATGATTTTAAAGGGAGCAATGGCAACACTGTACGGGGGGGAAATACCTCTATCGCGCGAGACTGTGTTGACAAACTCAAAGATTTCAAAGCCAGCAATACCAATGTTGTACAGAAAAACATTTTTATCTCCAGCGCGTGAGAGCGTGTACCGAAATTTCTAAAGATATGCTCATTTTAAAATTATTTTGCGATATTGCTGTTGAATTTTATGGTTTAAGTGCGAAGAACATTATATTTAATAAATAAAGGTAACACACAAAATGTTTAAAAAGAAACGCCCCTTTGGGCGTAATATACGAGTAAAATGCGAAAGTTTTCAGACTTTTTTTTAAACCTTTTTATTTGATTATTTTTGAGTAAATGACCTAGAAGGAGAATATCAGTGCAGCTTTAGAAATTGATAAGCTGCACGAACAACTCTTTACCCCAGAGTTGGAAAAACCAGAGAATTCGAAATTCGCATAGGTCGATTATTCAATTAGTGATTATTGGTATTGATTACTGAATTAATATGCAGAATATTAAAGTGATATATATTGAACATTGTTTGTTTTAAATCAGCATATGACAGAGTGGACTAATAGATGTTTCTAGCAGCTTTATGTACAAAAAGTGTTTACACATTTTTAGAACTATTTCGGGATCGTTCAACAGTATTTTTTATATGTTCGATCTGAATAATAAGAACTTTTCACCAAATAAAATCTTCAGTCAAAATCTTTCGCCTTTTTCTGATTTTCCCTTGAAATTTTTGTAAATCAATCTTGTTCAGATATAATTGAAAGTAATTAGAAACAACTACTCAACAATAACTGAAAATATATTTTTTCCTTCCCGAATTCCACTTCAATTCTAAATCATGGTTCATTACTTTAGAGTCAACCTTTTAAAATTAAAGATGCTCTCGGCGGTCTTGTTTAAATATATATATAGAGAGAGAGAGAGCTGCATTTGCTTTAAAACTTTACAGTTTGCAATAAGCTATGCAGTTGTGGAAAAGGAAATTTCAAACGGCTATAAAAAATGCATATTTTTATATGACTTTTTTCCTTCTAAACGATAGTAGATTAATCAACTATTTCATGGTAATATGTTTTATTTTAATTCAAGTCATCGACGATTTATTTTAAAATGAAGAAAACTTTTATCGGAATTAATTACAGAGATTAGACAAAGTGAATATTTCAATATGAAAAATTTACTTTTCTATACTTCTTAATTCATATATTCACAGTACAGTAGAATATGATTGCAGCATATCCTTTCAAGCAATCACTTCTAAAAATATCCTGCATTTATAAGAACATAAATTAATTCTTAACATGACTGTCTGCAAGAAAACCAAAATTATCTGGAATCGAGTGGTTGTCTCAGAGATTATTCATTGTGTCGGTTCTATAATTTACTTCGTTTTAATTTTACTTTATTACTTTTAAAATTAAATATTTTTATAACCGATACACACTATTTGAGCAAAATACAGTTAAAACGTTAGAAGTTAAATATGAATGTCTGCTTACAACTGGAATAACTGTCTCATTGTATTTATAAAATACCAAGAAATCATTCTTTGCATTATTTTCCTTAATGTAAATGAATGTAATGAAAACTTTTATTTATTTATTTAGCATATACACTAGAAATATTTCACGCTAAAAAATTCTTCTTAGGTAGGGGAGATAGGAAGATAATGTACAGAGGATGTTTATATGTTTTAGAACGATTTCGGCGTTGTTTAATTAATGTTTGAAATGTAAAGAGTATTTTATTAAATGTTCGATCTGATAGCCCCTTTTCTGGACTATAAGTCTGCATCGTTATTTACATAATAGATAGGATTTCCGTAAAATTTCCAGAGGCATTGATTTCCATTCCTCTTCCACTACTTGCCAGAGTCTAACAATCGTGGTGGATTTGTGCTTTGAAAGAATTCTTTTAAAGCACAATAGTTCATAGGTGAAACATCCGGGGTTTTTGCATGAATACGTTGAAAAGGTGTATATGCAATACCTGCATCAGTCTTCAATTTTTTTAAGAATGCAGTCGTACTTTTCGAAGTTACGTAATCTTGATAAAGTTTCACTTTATGAAAATAACTGCAAAAAGGAAATTGAATTTCTTCTGTAAATACCGGAAGTAAAACTTTCTCTTGATAGTACCTTGAGTTAATTTTACATTTTCCCCCTACTCTTCTTATTTTCAGTTTCCTGTTGTAACAGAATTCTGCAACAATCATAAAACCCTTACTGAATTTTTTTTTTTGCATTGATGGAACCAGGTTTGTACATTACTTTTCTCCTCATTTTCGATAATAAATAAACCTTTTTGTTGCAGTCGTTTAGACAAACTAATACTTCATCAAGGGTTAGAATGTATTTTCATTTATTTCCTGCTAACTATTTTTCATACAGAGTTCTACAAATTGTTCTGCATTGAGCCAGATGCCTCGGCAAAAGCAGATGAACATTATGTTTTTTAACCTTTTTAAATTGTAAATCTTCGTTTATTATTTTATTTGCTGTTACTACAGAAATATTTTTAAATAAAGAAATTAAGACTTTGCAAATGATTTCTGCGGCGGCGTATTTTGCCTTGTTACCAACGATTTAACTTTAGAAACATTAGAAAAAGCATAAAGCTTTTTCGGCTATTCGTTTGGAGTCTTCTTTCATGTAGAAGCAACGTCTGATTTTTTTTTTCTCTTTCCAGTCAATACCGTTACGTATTTTGTATTTAGAAATTTTAATACCATGCATTTCACATTATTTTTGAACTACGGAATAGGAATATTTTTCTGCGGAAAATGTTAAAACATATCCTTCAATGCATAGCTTATTTATATTCTTCATTTTGAATGAAGAATATAAATTTCAAAGTCGCATATGATATTTTCTCATTGGCAAAAACTTTTATTCCGAAACACTGCTTTTCTTTAATATTTTATGGAAATCGTTCTAAAAATGCGTAAACACACTCTGTAATTCAGAAATTCCAGAAAACCTCATTAGGTTTGTAAAATTAATATTAGTTATATTATATTCTCTCTTGTCTAAAACTATCAAAGAGCCTAAATAAATATTTTCGAATTACAAATAATGTCAGGCAAGATTATGCCCTTTCTGGTCTTTCATTCAATTTAGCTTTACAGTGAGTAATTCTAAGATTCTGGAATTAATTTTAGAGCAACTATTTTAAAAAAATAACTTAAGTCTTTGCCTATGCTGATGATATTTTCATAGCTGCACAGACAAATAAAGCAATAGATGTTTTTTTTTCCTTTGGATAAAGCAGCAGTTAAAATTCATTTAATATTGATGAAAACAAAACGAAATATATGCCAATTATGAAGAAAAAAGTAAACCTCAGTTACCTTGAAATATGAAATAATAAATTTGAATTAATGGACAATTTTATTTAGCTTGGTCCAGAAATGAGCTCTTAAAATAACACTGATATAAAAAATTAAGAATTATATTGCCATTGCCATCCATCGTCTTTATGGTTAATGAAAAGTTTTACAATCAAAATCACTTAAAAGAAAGATAAACTATTTTTGCATAATAATGCATGGTTCTGAAACATGTAGCTTAACTAAGGTACAAGAAATTCATCTAGTTGTTTTTAAAAGAAAGTCTCGAGAAAAATCTTTGGTACTAGAAACAGTGATAGCTTTTAGTGATATACATATAACAATAAATTATATAAAGAAAGTGGTATTTTCAAATACATTAAATTTAACTGCATGAAATTTGCTGGTCACATTTGCCAAATGAATTCTACTTTAAAATTTCACACTGTAAACTAATGAGAAAACAGGTTATAAGATAGCCCAGGCTCCAGTGATTTCACTAAATTAACAGAAATTTTAAAATTACTAAAACTTCCAACTAGGAGAAACTGGCCAACTTGTTAGGGCTGTCACGCTAGTAAAAAGAAGAATCAGTAAAAAAAATAAAAAAAAGAGGGGAAGAAATACTCACAAAATTCACCAAAAATTATTCTTTATTCAGTAAGAAAAATAGTTTTCTTATGTACAAAAGATTTCTTTCTAAAAAAATAATACAATTAAAAAACAAAATTGGGAACCATTTGGTCCCAATGATTTCTAAGTAATGCTCAAACTTTCTTGAATTTCTAAATTCTATGATCTATCAAATAAAACAAAAATGATGCATTCTGTTGAAACAAATATATGGGAGCATTCTAAGAGCTATCTGTAAATTTTTTGACCAATTGGCTTATTTCGTGGGCAACCAAATCAGCATCTTCCTACAAAGAAACAATTTAGAAATACATTATTTTTTTAAAAATAAGAACAACAGTAAACAGTTTTGAAGAATATAAAAATATTACATTATTTACACATATGAAGTTTTAAATTTCTTAAAACAGCCACTGCTCTACTAAAGCCATAGCAATTATATTAAATTAGTCATCAGATACTTTAAAATTACAGAAAATTCTGTCTTAGATCTCAATTAATTTTATAAAATACTGTATAGTTTTCAGGGGAATTTGACAATGGTTGAATGAGCAAATATATTTTACACCATTTTAATGGAAATTATTATTTATGCACACTAAATAAATAATAATGAAAGAAGCAACTATTATAGGCATATCTAATACATAAATGAGGAAAAAAATTTTTGAAAAAACATGAAATAATACTTTTAAATATTTTTGGAAGGACATAAGTAACATTAAAATCATTAAATACAAAACCTATAAATGAATATGAACTATTACAAGTAAATCTAATTCATCAACTGGAATAACATAATTCAAATATGAAGGTAGCTAAATGACATGTGAATGTACTCAAAAATTATACAACCAAAAGTTACTTTTGTGAACAAGTAGATTACTTGCATTCATATTTCTGCTGTTTAAAGATGACTAATGGAGATATATGCTTCAGCAGAAAGTGAAGGCTTCTTATGATATTTACCCACTTTGAGACATAACATGGATACACCATAGCTACGCTAACCATTACTTTCATTTTTAATTGAACAATAGTGGTTTATTGTTATATTGTATCTAAGCAAAAATCCTAATTTTTAGTCCTTTTTCAAATACTTTTAAAAGTATTTAAAAATTAACCATTTATAATCTACAAATAAGTCAGTGTTATGAACATTAATAATGTTATGAAGATGTGCTGATTAAACTTTATTATAAGAAGATACACAATATCACATTGGCATCACCTGGCAAGTCTTAAACATTGTATAGAATTTGCAACATTAATGCTGTTCTGTACAACTGCTGGCTGCAGCATACCAGACTCAAACTGCATGTGGCTTGTACATGTGGAAATAAAAACTTTTAAGGACTTTAAAAGAACACCAATGAAAAAAAATTAAGGACTTATAAGCAAATCTGAATTCAATAAATTGAAGCAATTATCTATTCTCAAACTGGTGCTCTTCTGTTATAGGGACCGGATTCAGAAATGTATGAATGGTATGTATGCACATGTGTATGTTTGTATGTGTGTATATGTGTCTGGAATGGAAGGTATGGAAGTTCATAAGGAGACAGAGCTTCGGTTCTCAAATTTTTGAGTTCTGAATTAGCTACATCATCATCATTACATAAAAGTCATACAATATGGATTAATCTAGAAATGACAGTGTCCAGAAAAAGGTTATTACTATTTTTAGAATGAAGAGGGGATAACCCCAAATTAAGATGAAGGGGCTATTGCTCTGCAATTTCTCATTTCAATTTGCCTATTTTCTCTTTCTGTTTTAAATTGTTTATGACAATTTTTCTGGACTGTGTCTTTTTATTTCATGCTTGCTTATGTAATCCTTCTGCAATATGATAGCTTGTATCCAATCACAGATCTAGAATTTAAAGAAAGAAATCAAGTCTATAAATATCATTGTTACCAACGTGCAGTTTTTTCTGCTTTGCCTTGCTGCTAGCCACATATAATTTCCTTTCCACTCAGTCCTTTGTCTAAGAAAAAGTAAGCTGTACAAAATGGGATGCATAGTGCATCCATAAATGATACTGCGTGAATTATGTGCACCAAGGCTTGCTCTATTGCGAAATTAAAATCCTGTTTAATCAAATTCTACCTCTACTAAAATTCTACCTCTACTAATAAAGTAGTTCTTCTCCATTACATTATATATACATGTATAAATAGTTATTAAAAAATATTTGGCAAAACTGCAAAGGCAGGTAGAGCAGATCAAAACAAGCAGATTTTGTAATGGAATGCATGTACACATAAATGATGTGTTGAGATGGCACAGGCATTGTCTAACAGTAAATAAAAGTATTTTACTATTGTAAATCATCATACCCCATGTAAATTCTGAAAGGTATGTATTATTATAGGAATACAGAAACTCACCAACATGCACTTTGTCTATAAGGCTATGGCTTTCCTATCTGCAGCCATTAATTCTGAAAGGTATGTATTATTATAGGAATACAGAAACTCACCAACATGTACTTTGTCTATAAGGCTATGGCTTTCCTATCTGCAGCCCTACATGCTTATCAATGAGCTCAGTATTGTAACACACACCTTTCGAAATTTGCATAAGGAATGGGAATTTACAAAAGCATTTCCACCTCAATGCACCATTTCTGCATACAGATTACATTACAAAATATCATTATTTTGTTTACCTTAGCAATTTTGCTAGATATGTTTGAATATCAGCCTGTACAGATCGTGTCCATAAAACTTCTTACCCCATTTTATTTTCACAACCATTGGTCACAGACTTCCAATTATCAAAATGTTTTAAATGATGCAAGTATTCCTTTTTCTTTGTATTTTTAAATTTTTAAAAATTAATTTTGTATAAAATATGAAATGTAACATTTTAAACTATCCCTTGGTCACTGTACCTAAGGAAAATTTTATAATCATTATTAAAAGCATAGTACAAAAGTTTGACTCCCACATAATAAAAATTGAACAAGATATTTAACTTCAAAATTTGTGATTTTAATAATTTTCAACTTGCCTTGAGGTGTCTGTTAATAAATAAATTAAAATAATTCTTGATTTTTTTCCCTCCTTAAATGCCATTTTGTGATAATATCATTGCACAGGATTTCATAATGGACCAGATTAAGCAATTAAAAGGGCTCACCTTTGGCCTGTATACGCCTCATATTTAAAGCTACAGCTTACTACTGCTTTATCACAATGATAATGTTCTACGAACCTTTGCACCTTACCCTATTTTGCACAAAATTTATACTAATAACACTAGGAAATTCAATCATATACGTTACAGGACTAAATAAGAAGAAACATACATGTTCAAATAACTAGGAATATCTTCCCTTCTGTCTTCTTTAGAAGACATTTCATTCAATTCATTTCATTCATTCATTCATTTTCATTCATAAGCATTCATTTATTAGCAGCTTACTTGTTCATATCTCAAGGCACTATTCATAATCCAAGATTTTTTGTTTTAAATATTTGTTCATGATCCACTGTATATGTACCAACGCTTTTGAAAATAAAATCTGAGTAAGAACTTTTGAGGACATGATGTGTACACGTATTTGGTTTGTATTTGGATACAATGCACATGTGTTTGGACTTCATCACGTATTATATATATATATATATATAGTATACACACACACATATATTTCTCATGAAATTCCTTTATCTGTCCTGTTTCTATCTGATGGAATTATAATCAGTATTATCATAGAGAGTTCATAAAGAGTCCTCTTGCAGTAGCAGTTCTAACAGAATGCTGAGCAGGCTTACAGAACAGGAACAGGAATCGTGATACATTTTGTCTATTTTGCCAGATACCCCAAAATGTATTTGTTTACTATCAGAAATTTGATACTAATATTACACAAAACTGATAGCATATGAATATGAATGATTAGCATATGAATAGCTTAAAAAGTCTCATTTGCTTAAAAACATATCAGCAAAATTGCTTTGTTTTTGGAAAAAAATTAACTAAGTCAAACTCTTTTTAAGACTCATAAAATAATTAATTAAAAATTGTTTAAAAATATTTTCATAGATTTATGTTACTGATGGTATACAGAATTGGAAAAAATATAGTATTAAAAAAATTTTAGTGGAACGTGTAAATCATTTCACTAATAAAAATTACTGGAAATTATTGCTTAAAATAGAATATGTTTATTTATGGTATGCTCAGTAATTTAAATAATTGAATTTAAAAAAATTAAAAGTTTAGGAGTGTAAAAACCTATGATGTAAGTTTAAAAATTACACTAAATAATAATTATTTTGGAAATAAATTGTATTTTGCTTTAAATCAGAAGTTAACTAATTTGATGTCAGTTAATCTACTAAGCTAAAATAAGTAGCAGTTATCTACATTGGGAAAGCGCTTTGTCATGGAGGACTTCAAAAGAAAATATGCTGATAAGTATTTAAAAAAGATAAAAAAAATGCATGATGACTTATACAAATTGTAAAAAAAACTAACTAGAACTAAGAGTATATGGTAACTTTATCCATGCTGTAAAATAGAAAATCTGACTGAACTTATAAAACACATGGATGTCAGGTATTGAAGAAATATGATAATTATCTTTAATTAAGGCAAAAACAAAGTTCTAATAAATTTGAAATCCTATTTTATTTTCTCAGCCACTGATAACTGACAAATGATAATGTGCTGAATTTTTTATATATTTATTCAAAATCAAATACAAATTATAACTATTTTTAAGAATCATACATATATTCAACTTTCTAAGTATTACACAGACCTCAACTGTAATCAGTGTTCATTCTCAGTCTCTCTCATGCCATTCAATTCTTATTGCTACAAGCAGATAATAACTCAAAAAACTTGAAATAATAATAGCTTGGAATTCTTGGTTTAAAATCAGCAACTAATAGATAAAGTCATAATGAATATAGAACTAAGTATTCTGTTAGTCAAAAATGACTGCCGAGCTAAATTCCACCTATAATTCTGCATAAGATGTGAACTAAATGAGAGCAGTAAATTTAATTTACCTGAGTATCTGCTTCAGCATGTACTCTAACAATATCCTCAGTACCAGAAGGTCTATAAAAAATAATTATACCTTGCATTAAA
This sequence comes from Stegodyphus mimosarum, assembly GCA_000611955.2. Classification (NCBI taxonomy): domain Eukaryota; kingdom Metazoa; phylum Arthropoda; class Arachnida; order Araneae; family Eresidae; genus Stegodyphus; species Stegodyphus mimosarum. The sequence goes on along the minus strand of KK120184.1, from coordinate 99,475 downwards.
ACATTTACACAATTCAATTTAATAACGAAATAATTTAAAATAGTAAAATTCATAGTTCCTTAAAGAATTTTTTATTAACATGTGGATTTAATCTATTAAAATATTTGTCACTGATTACTGTAACTTAAAAAGAGGAAAAACTGTTTGAGAACTTGTCATGATCATGAAACTTAATGAGGAGAAATCTCTAGACTATGCAGTTAAGAAATTCCCAAAATTTAAGATGGTTTATTAAAGATACTATCAAGTGATTCAATAATGATATCATCCAGATTCCGATAAGTATACAAATAAAAGTTGAATTTAATACTGCATGCATTCACAATTCTGGCATTTAAATGCACAAATAGTGTTTTAAATGTTAATTTATTGTTTATTATCAAATTATCAAATGGATGCATTAAATGAATGACATCAACTAAATATATTATTAAAAAACAAAGACATATTAAGAAATATTGACACTGCATTTCAATCACTCAGTTTATTAAGCAATTACAGTAAAATTTTTGAAGCTAATTAAAAAATCTTATGTTCCATCAGAAACAACACTATGGGAACTAGATAACTGCTAAACCACATTGAAAGTAAATAAAGACCTTGTGCAATGACAACATTTGCTAAGTTGTGTAGATGATAAATATCATTCTATTTAACTTAATAGCCAAAAAATTTAGACACTCCCCTGAAGATGTTTTTAGTGTCAAAATATTTAAATAATAAAATATATGTACAGAGAGATTTTTCAAAACCACTAATTCAAATGATTGTTCAAGACAATATTAAATATACTTTGGAATCTCTGTATTGTTTTCCCAATTTATAAATTCTTATTATAATATTATTGCTAGTCGCAAATTATTTATCATTTTTTTCCTAATCTTAAATTATAGCCCACGATTGAAATTTTTATATACGATTTCTTTTCTGATGCATTTCTCCATTATGAACATTCATGCATCAAAAACAACTGACATACTTAATTTAAAGATGTATAAATCATTCTTTTGGCCAAATTAATTTACACACATTTTGTCCTTAACCATACCAACAAGACTGAGGTGGGAGTTCAAAATATACGTAGGCAGATACCAACAAGATAGAACATGAACCTTCTGAATACAAATTTTCTGAAATACGAGTATTGTTAGTGCATACTCCATTTCTTATCTGTAATCCTTTAGTATTTGTCACTGTCTTCAATATAATCCCTTAGTACTTACCAATGATGGAATTTTGGTATATTAAATTGTATTTCAAAAAATATTTTGTCATATCTGAATCTGGTAACAAGAGGGTTAACTCAGAAACAGAGAAAACAGTGAAGAAATGCTCCACAAATTATAATTTAGTGATTAAGAGCCTGAAAAGTAATGAAAATTTGTGGCGAAAGTGCCTTCTCTTGTTTAAGTTATTTATGACATGAATGGAACAAATTATTCTCAAAGATGATTACATAGCACTGATATTAAGATATCACTGATATATGTAGATTATTAGGAGCATTCAAATAAGTGCAATCAGGAAAAAAAAAAAAAAAAAAAGACCACTACCATCCTACACTGTCCCTTATTGGCAAATAGGATTACAGTCAGATCACATTTCAGATGCACAGTCATCCAATAATTTTAATCTCTAAAATAAAATCATATTTACTAATGTTGGATCACTGCTGCTTACAGAGTTAGGAATAATTCATACATATATGATCATTCAATCATTCATTTCTACTTAGCAGCTGAACTTACAAATACTGCAGTTAAAACACAGCAATAACATAAAAAAACTCGACATATTGCTTGAAAGATTTTATGAATCACTAAATATAATTTTAACTATTTTTTTAAATGGTGAGTATATAGTGCTCATAACAACTACAGAGTAATTCTGAAAAATTATCCAGTTTCCAAATATTATACGTTTAAAAATTAACAAAACAGAATTAAAAGTAATACTTAATATAGAGGGAAAATGTCTTCGAATGTGAGGGGAAAAGAGGGAACTATTTTTTCATTTAAAAAAAATTCTTTAACAAAAAATGCCTTCTAAACAGCAGAAAGCTTTCTGCATATTATCACTTGCACAATCCCTGCAGGATCTCATTTTGGCACAGTGAACCAGATAATTTAGATTTAAACCTTATTTTTCTCTTGGGTCTCCCAATATTATTTCCTTTGACTTCTCTTTTGAAGGTAAAAGATCAGATGTTTCTTCTATCTCAGTCAAAAAGCTTAAAAAATCATTTCTGTTGCTATGGAAATAGTCGTCATAGATCCACTAGGAACACATTTGGCAGAAATTTTCCTATCACCCTGGAATTACACAGATAACCAAAAAAGAAAACATTCGTAAATAAAATTTGACATTTTTGCTTTCCATTAATTTATTACTTATTATTCTTTCTATATTGTTACTTTTTTAAATTATAAAAATTGGAAATAAGATGAGCTTTTCTGAATTACTCAATATAACAAAATAACAGTAAAAATTTTATATTCTATTTTCATATAATAAATTATGCATTCAGTTCCAAATTTTCAAATGTCAGCTACTATATTAGGCCAGAAACAGCACTTTTCATACATTTTAAAATTTGAAAAACTTCCTGAAAATGATAAAATCTTGTTCATAATCTGAACTTAGATCAAAATACTGTAATTTAAAAAATAAACAAAAAGAAAAAAGGGGCAAAAAAGGAGAAAGTAATATGCAACTTATTTCATATTTTTTAGGATAAAGTCTAAAATATTTTTTGTTTAAAAAAATTTTAGGCTAACTTTTAAATAATTTCCAAATTTACTTAAGAAAAGAGTTGTAACAAAACTTAATTTGAAAACAATATTTTTATTTTATTTAAAATTCTACTTCAGTCCATCAGAAGCAATAAATTTTTTTCAACAAGAATTATAAAAACATTAAATATTAAGAGTTCCGTTAAATTTCAAAAGAATTTTCTAATTCAAGAAAGTTAATGATAAATGACATATTTATACACTAAAGTCTATTACCGTTCTAAAATCTTAATCTGTATTCATAAAAAAACTTCATTAATTAAAAATTTAGTTAATTTGTCTCTAAACATTATCATGATAAATTATTAGGTGCATGCAATATATATATATATATATTCAGTTCGATTTTAAGCTTTTACTTCAAGCTCAAAATTCCCTTTGAAGTTTTCATTTATTTCCTAAATGTGAATATCTAGCTCTCAATATAAAAAAATATTCATTAAATAGCATTTAAAGAAGTAAATGTTAACTTCACACAGTACTTTAATGTACTTTTGTTGGGAGAAGAAATTCAAAAGATTTAATCATCCAAAAAAAATTATAATTCTATAACAATATTACCGAACAAATGATCTTGCATTTTTGTATTGGGATATTATATCATCAATGGCCTCTTGTAAACCTTTAGGTGCAACACATTTTCGATCTGCATCAGTGGTTTGTATAACCTGACGATCTGGAACCTATTAAATACATAAAATACTTTAATATGAAAAATAATAAATAACTGAGAAAACTACTTAAACCAAAAATTTACTTACATGTACTAGGAGAAATAGTAAAATGTTAATGAATTCTTTTATTTACTATTTACATGCTTTCACATCTTAGTATAAAATACCAGCACTTTATGTTTGACCCATCAATTTTTTAAAGTCCAGTAATAAAAAAATGAACTGAAGATCTTATGCAGTTTTTGCAGAATATACATACATTATACAGTTTTTCAATACATTGCAAAAGTGAAACAAAATTAAGGCAATTTATATTATCAATAAATACACAGTAAAAGAACAAACAAACTTCAAGAACATTTTACATGTAGTTGGTGTCTATAAGTAATTTATTACTTATAAACGTTTGATAAACTTATAAACAAACCTCAAAAAAGATAAATAGTTTGAAAAGTATGTATGTCATTTTTTTTATTTAAAAATACTCAACTAGTTAAACTGAATTAAATATGGAAGAATATAGATTTACATTTTGTACTGTTTTTAATATTACATGAATTTAAATTAAGTACACTTTAATTTCTTTAAAGTTGATTCATTTCAAAAATTCAAATTTATCATGAAATATTTTACTTTTATCGTTCAAAGTGAAATGTAATTTATGTAATAAATGTACTTAAATTAAACACATAGTTTAGAAACTAGCAACTTAGAAAGAAGATTCTAGGAGATTGGGGAATATTTTCAATTAAATTTCAGAATTTAAGAATATTATGTATAAGACATATGACTGAAATTTCTGGAGACTTATTATTTCTTACGTATTAGAAATGAAAGTTATAAATCAAAATTTTTGACAATTCTAAAAAGGCTTATCAAATAGAATTTTGCAAAGGAGAAAAAAATTCTCCATATATACTTATGTATAAACAAACTATAATAATACAAAATTATTTCAACCTTGACTTTTAATTGGCGACTAGGAAAATCATAATAAAGTGAATCCCATTCTTCAACAGTCCAATCATTATCATGCAATACAGCTTCAACAAAAAGAAGATTTGATATAGCATCACCAACAGTCTATAAATGAAGAAAGTAAACAGATTTATTATTCACATATAACAATAAATATATATAATATTGATATTAAAAATTATTACTGTGAATAGAAAAAACAATGAGATTATTCAGAAAGCTTCATAAAATTTTTAAAGTTTTCTGAAATATAAATATAAATCTTATTATATAGATGTGATTTAAAAACTTGAACTACTAAAAGAATTAAAGGTAAAAAATAGAATTAAAATATTTTAATTATCTTTAAATGTTTATTACACACTTACATACTAGAACCTTACTAAAAGAAAATAATAATCACATCTGTAATGATCGACTGTTTCTATGACAATCAGTAACATTTTCAGGTATATTGACAGGATAATTAAATGTATAAACATCGGAGGAAAAGAATTTTTAAATTTTCTTAATTCTTACTTCCTTACAGTGCTTTTAAAACTAATCAGCACAAGTTATATAATCTAAAGTTTGATTAGTTTTGAAAATTTATTTTTGGATAATATGGTTTGTTTTTGGATAACATTTAGGTGTTACTCAATTAAAACAAACAATATCAAAACAAAATTTTATACAAATTAATACTGGACCTAATTCTATTTTTTAATGAAGTTAGCACTCTTACAGAGACAATTTTCATAATTTGGAACAAATTTCTCAATACTGCTGTTGCACTCATCTATCCTAATTGCCCTATCTACAAATTTACTGCTTTGTGGAGGCTTTCATCACTTCTGAAATGTTTGCTCCAAAAAAATACCTTCATTTTCAAAAAAAGATGGAAGTCACTTGATGCCAAATTCGGACTATGAGGAAGATAGTTAAAAACATCCAAAATGAATTGCTCCTGCAGCTATGACATCAAGCATTATCATGAATCAATGTGATAACATCAACCCCAGGAGACGATGATCTACACAACAAATCCATTTTGGATGGCATATTGAAGATGTTGGAGAGTCTCACAGCTGATTGCTGACATTATTTTTTGCCCTCTTGGAATGAATTCAACAAGTAGTAGACCTTGCAGTTCTAAAAGATAGTTGCTACCAATTTCATTGTAATAAGAATTTCTTTTTCTTTTCTGGATTTTTCAAAAAGACCTAGTGTTATAACATGCCATTGAATAGCACTTTGTATGCACACTATGAATTCTTTGTATGAAATCCATGTCTCATTTCTTGCTATAAAGTTGTTTTAAAATATGCCACCATGCTCATGATATCAAGAAAGAAAATCAAGGGATACTCACATATTCTTTGCCCTGTCCTTATGTTAAAGTTTGAGGACACTGCAGGTACATAGCCAAGGAACATGTTACAGCCAAGGTGATCGTTGGCAACTTTGTTTAAGAAAATTTTCAAATTTTCTGGGAAATAAATAATTAAGTTAAAATAGTTGTTTTCGTGAATTTTTAGTCCGCTTTTTTTTAAATTTGCACCTAACAAATTATATCTGACTCTTTGATACTTGTCATAATGTTTCTCCTACTTTAAAAATATGCATCTCTTACTGACAAAAGCCTCATTAATTGCATTATCATTATAAACTTGTTTGATTTGGCTACAAAATTCAATAGGTTGAACATTCTGTGCGATCAGAAACCAAATAACACTTCAGATTTCACATCAAGTGGGGTCTTCTATCATCAAACCTATATGAAAAAAATTGCTAGCCTTACAAATGTGATTGCACAGCAATGAAATTTAGCTGAGGCAACTGGTAAGATAGTGAAAGGTATATATATATTAATATGCATTCAGGTAAGTGTTTTTTTTAATCATGAATACACTTGCCTCATTGATCAGATCAATACTATTCAATAGCTTTTGAGCCACCATTTTCTGCATTTCGGAGGCACTGAAAATAACAAATTCATTATTTAACATAAATATTACTCTCACAGTAAAAATTCTAAAAATATCACTTAATAATAAAATAAGGAAAAATGAATAAATAAGGAAACTATACCAAAATATATGGAGCATTTCATAAATTACATAAAAAACTAAAGGTTTTATATAACATCACAGTTTAAAGATGAATTCCTAAAGAATGACATTTACATTACATAGTGGATTATTAATTATATGAATTTTGTATTTTAGGCTTATCAAATAGATTTCTACTTAGTACAGATTCTATTTAAATATGTTTTAGATGCTTAATTAACTTAAATGAAAACAACACACAGTTATGCAAAATATGAGTACTTAAGTAAAAATCATGAAATCAAAATTAGTGTTCCACTTAACTACTACTAATCATTATTTACTAATTATTACTATTAGTTGCTAGAACAATTCCTAATGATTTTTGATTTATTAATTAAAGTAAAAAATTATTAAGGTGAACAGAACTGAATAATGCAACAAATGCTTTTTAAAAATATGATAAATTCATTTCCTACAATAATAAATTACATTTTATTGAAATTTTCTAAGTATCTTGATTTTGAAACATATATAAGAAAATGTAATAGTGTTAATTTTCTATTTTTAATTCCATTCTTCAATAACATAATTCAAGTAACATCTAAAATACTAAGTTTAAAACTTATTATACATTAATCGACAAACTAAACTACAAGTATATTGCCAGATCAAAATACAAACAAATTACACCAATTTTACAAAAGAATTAATTCTGAACAATTAACTGAGAGGAAAATTTATTTAACTTTTCATTACAAAATTCAGATTACAATTAAAAGTATTAACTCATTTGTAAATCAATTTATTTCTATTAGAAACAAGAGGTTTCTATATTAGGGGAATTTCTTTTTTTGTTTATATAAATTTAAAAGTAATAGAAAAAGAAAAGAATTTTAGTTTTTATATGATAAAGTCACTGAAAGCAAAACAAAAGCTACAGATAAAAATGAGAAAGAAATAAATGCCCGATTTATTAATTTTAGTAAGAGGTATAAATTACTAAAGTAATTTAGCTTTCATGCAACAGGTTCTTAATACAAGAAGCTTTCAATTATTTTGGGGGAGAGATAATTTTCATCACCTCATATACCCTATATTACTACAGTAGAAGTACAGAAATCTGCAATGCTTGCGACCACAGGTTGTGCACATTTAAAGATTTTGCGAATTTCAGGACAGAAAAGCTAAATCATAATATTCAGACTTAAAGTGCAAAATAAATAAGGCATATTAGAGATACAGTTAATTAAATTATTATATATAATAATATACATTATTACATTAAATTATATATATATATATATATATATATATATTATATTATTCATTTATATATATATATTTTTTTAGTAAATTCTATAGGGTCATAATCTCTAGCTCTGCGACACAGCTCTATTGTTCTAAATATTTTAGGTATTTTTCACCATGTTCCAAACCCTAATTAAAAGATATTTTCTCACTCCTATCAAATTCATTATTTGTGTTGATGTCAGAATCATTTTCTTGCTGTGGTGAGTTCAAAACAGAGCCAATGATTTTACCATCCGTTATCTGATATGCCAGTGTTGGCTCATCTGAACACATCATCCATATTAAAAACCTCTTCTGGGCTAAGATTTTTTTTTTCTGCCACTAACACAGAATCATTATGATTCAGTAATTATGATGTCATTATTGGGCAAATATTTTTTCTTCAGTATTTCATTCTCCATGTTGCAATTTCTTATATTTTGAGAGGCAATGTGGTGTTCAGGTCTGCAGATTTTCGGTATTTGACTGTATTATTATGTTCAAAAGAAAATTACAAATTAATAATTACAAAGACAAAACAGTTTTTTCTAATGAATTAAAATGACAAAAACTTTGAAAATTTGTATAACAAAGTGAAGAAGTTTCCTTTTGTTAGTTTCAGAGAAATAATACTTTAAAAAAAATCTTGGATTTTAATGCCATATCTAACAAATAAAATGTCTAATATTTCAAATAAGCTGTATTTTCCACCTTGAGGATTATTTTTCAAATTCATATTTTTAACTACATACTTGTTCAAAGTTTCCATTTCAAAGATGTACATAATAAAAAGTATATTTTACCCTAAACACTTATACATTACTAGATTAAAATACAACACAAATACAGTCCGTTACGAGCACATACTGCAAACATGATAGTAAAAGAAATCACATTTATACAAAATATATCATTTCTAAATGTCATATTACACAGACAACAGTCACTTTAAACTATGTGCTTCAAAAGCTGTGCACTTATTTTTTCAAAGCTGCCCTGATACTCTTGCTTCCAAGCCCCACCAGATTTCATGATATTAAACACATGAAAGATACAGCATGATTAAAATAATACATTGTGCATGCCCCATGCAACTGCACTTTCACTTTACACAGTTACAATATAATTCCATTCTAGCAAATGAAAACTTGAAGAAAGCCTTGTTCAGAACAATATTCATGTGTTCATGTATTATATATGTTACTGGCAAAATATGAAATGCTGGCATTTAATAAAATACCTAGGCACTGTATATAATACCAGACGTTTTTTGACAAAGTATGAAATATAAGAATTATTACATACTTTCTCTAGGCACCGCATATAATACCTAGGTATTCAATAGAATGACAGACACTATTTAGGCAAAGTATGGAAAAAGGTCCTGATATAAATGGCATGTATTTCTAAAAAATACAAATGTTATTCTGAAAAAGTAATGAGAATGCCATTAAAAAAAATATTCAAAATGCATAAAGAAAAATGAAAGTTGCATAAAACAAAATTTATGCATTTTATTTTAATGGAAACAAAGTTTTCACATAAAAAGTAAGAAATTTAAATTAACCTACTTGTTGCAACATGGTAAGCTTGAAAGACATTTTTAATTACTTTTCTCAAACGAAGACATTTTATATTTTGACACTTTGTTTTACACATACATTTGACCAATCCTTGGCCACTTCCACTGGACTGAGCAACTGCAACTGACCGGAAAGGAATTTCATGGTCAGGAATATTTTCCGCAAAGTGAATTGCGATCTCACATACACTTGTTTTAAAATTCCTTAGCAAGTTCCAAGTCGATAGGAATCATCCTTTGTCACACTCATGACAAATGACAATATATTGCATGAATCATCTTGCCCCTTGTCAATGTCAAGATTAGAAACTATCACAGTAGTTACCAAAGAAGCAGCAGAATTTTTTTTTTTTTCTGAATTCATTTAAATTTTTTTGGCTTGTATTTCAGACTGATTTTAGAACTTATTTTACCTTCAATAGAATTTTCAATTTTGAAACAAAGGGTGCACAAAATTTCCATTTCATTATCTTTACTAGCATGGCCACAAAGGTTATGCCAGGGATGCCCAGGAAATGTGTGAAATATGAATCGTTTCATATATTACCTGCTAGTTTTAAGTATTATATACAATGCCTAGGCATTATATAGAATGCTGGATTTCAATCTTTGCCGGTAATATATATATATACAAACACACATATGTATCTTCTGAATGAGATTAGATTTTTACTCATGATATGCAAAGGGTGCACAAAATATCCATTTCATTACCTTTACTAGCATGGGCACAAAAGTTATGAATTTTTTATAACACTTTTTGCATACAAATGCATCACTCGTTTCCATTAAACACCTGTAACAAGTAACAGAAACAGAAATCTCTTCGGTAAGCATGTCTTTGTCATGTTGGTTTAATCCACTATCGACTATAATGTCATCCATGTTTTCTTAAACACTCTCTTCTTCTTGCATAATCTGATTAGTTTCACCTTTTTCTATTGTTTGGACGCTTTCTAAGAATGCCTAGGACATTTCATATATTGCCTGCTAGTTTAAGATATTATATACAATGCCTAGGCATTCTATAGAATACTGGATTTCAAACTTTTACAGTAACATATATATATATATTCGTAAATAAAAGTAAATTAATAAGCCCAAGACCTGCACTAAAGTAATAAAGCAATAATTCACTAAAAATTATAAAAAGAAAACTATCCATATTACATCTCCAAGCAACGGAAATTTAATTTAAAAACATCATTGAAAAGATATTTTTCAGAATTTAAAAAACAATTTATAGAATTTTCAGTCCTCCTTCCTTTGAACGCAGTAAAGAAAAAATTAAATCGCAAAAAAGCGATTTAGTGCAGGTCTTGGGCTTATTAATTTACTTTTAATTACTTTCATTATGAATATAAATTCAAACAAATAGCAGCTTTAGCACTATTTATTTTAATAACAGCCTGCTCTCTGTGTATTATATCTCCAAGAAACTTTGCAGTTTTGTCGCCAATTCAGGCTAAACTTTCTTCAATAGAAAACTTCTTTTTACAACACTTTTTGCTTCCATCTCTTAATGTGTATTTGCATTCCAGTCATTTGGTTTTAAAATTTCGAGGCAAGTTGGTTAATTTTTGCTTACTAGTTCGTTTTTTACTACAGTTTTTAACTTTAATTTTATGGATTATTTATTATTTTCTTATGATTTTTTAAAATTTGTTCTTGAATCTACTTTTGTTTTTACTTTTGCTTTTGGAATGAAAAGAGAGTGTAGGGGATATGTCTTCAAAAGTAAGCATCTCGTTTAGATTAATTGTGTTCTTAGTGAAAAAATTTTAATCTTAAAGATTATTTCTTTTTAACAGGATTCTTTTGGTTTTATGACTAATATCTTTATTTTGATTGAGTATCAATTAGTGATTTGAATCTAGGCAAATAATTTGATGCTTACTTGGAAGTAAGATGAAACACTCTCTCTTATTTTAGTTACTGTTAATTGATGGCAGATTGGTTTATCCCCTTGATAAGTCGATTAATCTGCTATCAATAACATTAACTGGTTTTTCAGTACTTAAAAAGTTTACTTTTGATTTTGGCATTTTTGCGATTTAGTTTTTCCTTTACTGTGTTCAAAGGAAGGAGGACTGAAAATTCTATAAATTGTTTTTTAAATTCTGAAAAATATCTTTTCAATGATGTTTTTAAATTAAATTTCTATTGCTTGGAGATGTAATATGGAGAGTTTTCTTTTTATAATT
>KK120184.1:72368-87810 GCA_000611955.2 Stegodyphus mimosarum | reverse complement strand
TATATATATATATATATACACATGTGTCTTCAAACACACACATGTGTCTTCTGAATAAGATTAGATTTTTATTCATGATATGCAGAGGGTGTTTACCCATTTTTAGGACAATTTCAATTACAAATTTTAAGGAAATACTTCGGAATAAAATTTTTGGCAACTTAGTTGAATTGAGAAATATCATTTGCTACTTTTAAATTTATCCCTCTTTCAAAACATTTCATATAAACAAGCTGTGGAATGAAGGATATGGTTTTGTGCTTTGCAAAGAGAAATATTCCTATTCACTAATTCAAAAACTTTGTGAAATGCACGATATTAACATTTCTAAACGCAAAATAAGGAAGAACTGGAAAAAGACAACTGATCAATCATTACTTCTACATGGAAAGAAGATTCCAAACAAATACCAAAAAAGGTATCTAGTGTTCCTAATGTTTCTAAAGTTAAATTATCGGTAAAAAAAACAAAAGATCAATTGCAAAGTCTTCAAATACATGTTAGCAACAATAAATAAAATAATAAACCAAGACTTACAATTTAAAAAAGCTAAAAAACGATGTTCACCAGGTTTTAGTGAGGCATCTGACTTGACAAAGAACAATAATGAGACTTGACATCACAACTTGACAAAGAACAATTTCCAGAATCCTGTATTAAAAACTACTTAGCAGGACAGAAAAATGGATGTACCCTGTGAAATTTGATGAAGCATAGGGTTTTCCAAATGATTGAAAAAAAAGTATATTTATTATCGAAAAGAAACAGAGAGAGAAACATACAAACCTTCTTCTGTCAATGAAATAAGAAGAGTGGAAAAAAATTTTAAAATCCTTTCAGCATACTATCAAGAGAAAGTTTTACCTCAAGTACTTACAGAAGAAATTCCATACCTTTATCCCAATTACTTTCATGGAGTGAAATTTCAACAAGACAAAGCAAAAATCATACTTTAAGAACCATTGCATTCTTTGAAAAAATGAAGACTGATACAGATATTGCACATATACCTTTTCAATGTATTCCTGCAAAGTCACCATAAGTTTCACTTGTAGACTACTGTGACTCTGGTCTCTTAAAAGGAGCTCTTTCAAAGCACAAACCCACCATAGCTGATGAACTCTGGAAAGCAGTGGAAGAAGAATGAAAATCAGGAACCCTGGAAATTTTACAAAAAGTCCTATCATGGAAATCACAAGGCAGACTTATAGTCCCCCCTCCCCAAAAAAATGCTAATGGATCAAATATTTAAAAAATACTCTTTACATTTTAAACATTAATTTCATGGCCCCAAAATCATTCTAAAAATATGTAAACACTCTGCAAAAAGTAAGTTCATTCAAACAATAAGATTTTGAATGGCTTTGCAGTACACACTTTATTTAAAAGTGCATTCTTACATGCAGTGTGATTTTATGTGCATTTACTTTATGGGATTAATCAGTTTTGGATTTCAAGTCTAGTGTGTGGATATATGTGTGTGCATGTATGTAAGTGTACATTTAAATATACACACAATAACAAACAATATTCAGGTACATCTAATTTTGTTCTAAGGAACCCAATAAAAGCGAAAATACAATATATCTTTTATATTATACACATTTTAGAATTCAGCATCACAAATTGCAAGAGGTGTATCTAAATATGATATCAACTACGGAAACTTAAGGACAATCCACTATTTAGTTACAATCTTAAAAAATATAATAATAAAATGTACCCAGCAATGACCATACATCAAAATTAATTTTTTCAAGCATATGACTTAAAAATTCAATTTTTATGTGAAATATATACAGAAAGATAGAAACTGCAATTTTTTAATGTACTTGTATTTCAAGGAAATTCAAATGCAATAAAAATAAACGAACAAAAAAACAAAAATACCTGGCACTGCAAGAAAGGTTTTTAAGCTGTGATTTTGCATGGTCACTAAATACAACCTGTAATAAAAGATAATTCAACCTCCACATTAAATCAATCAGAAAGTTTTTATCAACAGGAAACACTAGAAATTTCATATTTCCGTTTAAAAATACATTTATAATATTATAGCATAAATTATGGGTATGGTTTCAATAACAAAATAGTAAAAATCATAATTCTAATTCTAATTTTTTAAAACACATCCTTTACAGAAGGTGACACTTAATATGATCACATATGTCCAAGGCTATTTTGATAGCATTAACCAGATCATAACATTTAATGATGAGAAAAAATAGCCTTTAAAATAACAATGGAATTTAACTCATTTAACATAGATATATCTAGAAACATATACTGGTTATCATAAATTAAGGAAAGATCACAAAAATAGCTAAAACTCCTTCAAAAATAAGCCAAACCGTGTAAAATTTTAATATATTGCCAAGTAAGAGCAGCTGAGTAAAACTGCAGTTTGCAAATTAGTGGAGCTGCACTCGGAATACGTCATCTGCGAGGAGCATAAATGTCCATGTCTGAGAGCAAGCCCACATATTTCACTGTGATAGTGACATCAGAAATCTGAGATAGCCAATACGTAACAATGACCTACAGGCATCATTTGCCTGCAAAACTACAATGGAGAGCCATTGGGAGACTAGAGGCAGGACAAAGTCAAACAGAAGTGGCCAGATGGCCAAATGTGAGTCCTTCTGTGGTTCATAGACTTGAAGGCAGTTTCAAACCACAGATCCAGCATCTAGGAGGTTCAGCCAAGGATGGCCAACTGCTACGACGAACGCCAATAACCAATATTTAACATGTGCACGCAGAAATAGAGCCGCTACTCTGACTCTTCATAGATCCTCCCTTTCTGCACCCACCAGAAGGTCGGTGTCAACATCAACTGTGCGTAGAAGGCTTCACGAATGTGGTCTGTATAGAAGGCGACCGGCCATTTGCATGCTGCTCACGTCGTGACATAGGAGGGACTGCTTGCAGTGGGCACGACAACATGGACACCTTATCAATGTTGTTGTCCTGAGGATCTGAGGGCTGTTCTCTTTACGGATGAGTCTAGGTTTAGTCTAGAAAGCGATAGTAGGCGTTATTTGATATGGAGAGAACCTGGAACTCGTTATCATACATCAAACATCTGTGAGAGATGCATACGCTAGAGGCAGTGTCTGTGTTTGGGGTGGCATTTCTTTGGGTGGACCCACAGACCTCCATGTCTTTCCAAGGAAAGCCGTGAATGCTCAGGTTTATAGAGATGACATCCTTGATGCTTATGTGTGCCCATATGCTGGGGCAATAGATGATGCTTTCCTGTTACAGGATGTCAACGCAAGACCATACAGTGCTCATATCGTAGATGATTATCTTCAACAGAAAACATATGCGCATGGAGTGGACGGCTCGATCCCCGGACTTGAATCCTATCGATCATGTTTGGGATGCTTTAGGGAGACGTCTAGCTGTTCTCAATCCGCCCCCTCAGACCATTGCGGCACTTGTAACTGCTTTGCAAGAGCAATGGCTCTCGCTTCCTATGGAACTGATATACTGCATAATTGAAAGCATCACACATTGCTGTATGTGTTGTATTGCTTCTAGAGGTGATCATATTCCATATTGAAGGTACTTTTCTTACAGCAAACTGACACCTCCGATTTGTTCATTTTATGCATGTGCTAATTTCTATACTATCATAATGGTCTGTTAATTTCTTTTTGTTATTTGATACCTTACTATGTGTTGTATACTGCAGGTACGTTTCATAAAATTCTACATGTAACATTTTCAGTAATAGTGATTTTTCCTTGATTTATGATAACCAGTGTATAAATATATATTTTCATAGAATTTAAATAAGAAAAGCAAAAGTTTATTCATGAATTGTACATAATGTCTTTAATGACACTGACCAGACGCTCATCACATTTCTGAAAATTATCTGACCCATGCTGTGCTTTTAATCTCAATATTTGGAGGGCATACCTCATTTGAAGAGAGTATGCAAATTTAAATTAGGCAAAAAAAGCAACCTTGATTTGTTAAGGCAATATTTGATTTTCAAGGAAAAGTTGAAGAAGTTTGCTTTGATATTTGCTCTTGAAGAAGAGAGACCTGTTCTGATAATCCCCAAATCAAAGAGTTATTCATAATCAACATCAAACTGCTGTTTTATCTAAATTTAAATGTTTTACTGAAGTCAAAACTAAGCTATATGGTGACTTAACCCTTTACTTGGTCACATTATACCCTCTCTCTCTTGATAATTTTTATAATCTATTTTAACATTGTCTGGAGAATTTATCTTTTATTTTGTAACTTTAGTTTAAAAAATGTATTCTATAATATTTTTATCATATTAATTGGATTGGTGATCACAATAAGCGATGTATTTTATGATTCAATATTCAATTTGTTTTTGTTTACAAACTGGCAGGACTTTAGCAATTCAATAACAATATCAGAATGATAGCATTACCCATGATCACATTAAGTGGCATCTACTGTACTTATCATAATTTATAAAAATGAAAGTTTATCTTCTTAATAATAAATAATAATGAAAATTACAATAATATATAAAAATAATTAATAACACTATTTTGTCCAAATAATATATGAAACTAGAAAAACTTTAACCAGTACCACTAACTGGCAGTACTGCTAACTTTCAGCCAGTACCACTAACTGGCAGATCAAATCAGCATTTTGCATGTGCATGGGGAATAAGTTTGTTTAATACACAGACTATCAAGGATCTTGATTTCAATCATGTTTCCACAAAAAGGGTTTGAGCAACTGAACATATAGTGTTAGTAGAAACTCCCATGAATTTTTATTGACAGCAAACATTGCACCTTCTTCATGTTTACTACAAACTGGGAATTGATGCAAAACATGAGCAACAGATAAAGTATTTCAACCATAATAATATTTAAGCAACAAAGTCAAAAAGAATTGTTAAAGATTTTAAGATTAAAGTGATCAATGAATGGTAAATGCAAAAACATCAGAGAATATTTTGATTTTGTTTCTTCCACTTTATTTTTACTGAAACTACTATAGCTATCTGTGAGGAAGATATCCAGAGATATGATTTGCAGAAAACTATGTGATGCTGGGCTCAGATCTCGACTTCCATCAAGATACTTGCCATTGACACTACCATGAGCAGTGCCATCTTGCATGGCGCCACTCTCACTCAAGCTAGACAGTATTAGATTACAGTTAGTGATGAATTACACCTTTTCAATGCTGATGACATTGCATACGTGTCTGAAGACGGAGAGGCAAGTGGTCCAGTGTATCATTTATTATTAAGCAGCATGTAACCAGAACACAGGGTCTGAAAGTCTGAGGAGTAATCAGCTGGGACAGCTGTTCACCATTAGTTGTGCTGCGAGGTACTCCGACCGCTCGCAGGTACACTGATGACATTTTGCAGCCGACCATACTAGCTCATCAAAGTTCTGTTTTCCAGCAACACAATGCTTGACCACAAACAACATGACTTTCTCAACAACATCTTTGATGTGTTAATGTCCTCAATTGGCCCATCAGGTCTTCAGGCATGTCACCTATTGAACATGCTTGGGATATGTTGGGCAGATAAAGTCAAAAGTGTACAAATATATCCAAACTCACTTAGCCAGTTGCTCCATTTGTGGCACAATCTACCACAGGGGCACACTGGCAACTTAATGACTTTATGCCCAACCGAGTATTAGCTTGTATAGCTACTAGGGCTGGCTTTACCATCTACCGATTTTCCCTTTCTTTGCATTGCTACTCATAAATAAAATGCCTTTTTTCACCCAGTTTTTGATCATTTGTTTAACTACTTGAACACTATACTACAACAGAGTTTTGTAGTTGTGGTTCAGTTCTTTCTGTGTGTATACATTTTTTTGCAACAGAGTGTATATATGTATACACACGCACTCACTCACCATATGTACACTAATAAATTAGTCTCATATTAAATCACACAGTATGAAATTTATATATAATTTTACTATTGTTTTAATGCAAAAATTAATTTTCTTTTTTCATAATCAATAAATTTCAAACAAAACATTCTTCCATATTCTTACTTTTATTACAGCTATTTTAATTTCCAAATGAAATGATAAGCATATATTTTTATATAATTAACAATACTAAATTTAAAATTCTGCATTCTTTTTTAAAACTTCTTATCACCCTACAGATTGAAAGTGAAACATTTCAGCTTAATAATTTCAAAGAAAGTGAATGGTAATTAAACAGAAAACAAGAAAATTAAACATACCGTGCCATGTCCATTAGCTTCAGCATAGATTCCTATATCATACTTCATTGCTTCATGGTGCAAATGTTTTACACCTGTAGGCACGAAAACTACAGGTATTTTCTGAAAAATCAAACAAATATCTATTGGCATAATTACAAACAACTAGTTGTTATAAACTTACAAAATATCCGAAATGAAATACTTCGACGTAGATAATAAAACAGAAAATGAATAAAATGTACTCATCACCATTTTACAAAAACTTATCAGATAATACTAAATTGATAATTTAATTATGACTTATTAAAGTAGAACTTCAATAATTAGAAATTTTATGTAAAAAAATTGAATATTTTCTATTGGAAAAATATAATACCAATTAATTGGTAACTATTTTCAGTAATGTTAACTATTTTCAATGAACTAATATTTTTATGACTCAAAAAATTTCATGAAATGAACTGAATTTCAGTATTAAATGATGCTGAAGTTACTTTGTTTACTTTCTCTTCTCAATATATGAAAATCAGATGGTATTATAGTCAAATCAGAAGTTATGGCTCAGATTTTCAGTATAGGATCTTCATTTCAGTATTAAATGATGCTGAAGTTACTTTGTTTACTTTCTCTTCTCAATATATGAAAATCAGATGGTATTATAGTCAAATCAGAAGTTATGGCTCAGATTTTCAGTATAGGATCTTCAAATGCGAAGTAATTTGAGCCTTGTGATATTTTCAAACATTTTGTAACTGCACTCTTAATTTGAATACTTAAAAATGTACTTTAAAGAAAACCATTAATTATTTTAGAAATTTAAGTTAAATTTTTGTTTACAATGAAGCAAAACTGAGCAGTCTGACATATATTTTTACTTCCTGTTTAAAATATATGTTTTAAAAAAAATCAGTGTACCTTAAAATATCATTTTTACTAATGTTATATTAATGTTTTCACATAATATTTCTGTTCTTGAGGTGAGCATATCACTGAATATTATTAACTTTCATTGTAAGTTTAAAATGAACATTGTCTGATTTTCAATCAGGGCCATCATGCCACTATAGCCTTATATAGCACTTTTTTAATGTAAATATATGTTTAATAAATGAAAAACATGATTATAATTTCTAGTAAAATTATTTCATTTTGAAACAGTATTGTCTAAGTTTTTCATAAACACAAGTTATATTTTTCTTATGGCAAAATCATGATTTATAAACAAGAAAAATGTAATATAATAATTTAATACTGTTATAGATGTATATATTGTGATCAAGTCAAAAGTATATCATACTGAATAAACCTGTTCTGCACTGATTTTTAAATTATCATTTAAAATATGTACTTAAAGAGTCTTTGCACTTCAAATATACTGCTTTCTATCATATGGATAAAAATTACAATTTTTAGAAAATAATTTAATTTTTTTCTTTTTAATTTTGAAAGAGCATAGCAAAAATGTTTGTTTTCCATAAATTTTTGCAAGCTGCTTTGTATAACTTTACAAGCTACCAATAATGGATGAATTCATTGTCATCAAAGGAATATATTAATACTAAATTTGTATTATGAATTAAAAAGTGTTATACATTGATTTTGCTTTTTATAAATTAAGTAAATGGAATTTTCCAATTCCTTATCTATCTCAAAAACTTTTATCCACACGTATGCATGTATGTATGTGTGTGTATTTAGATATCATTATACCAGAATAGATTTAGAATAAATAAAAATAAAAACTGCTGTAATAGTGTGTTACCATATAAGTTATACATTTTGTAAAAAGAAAAGGTTAAAAAAAAAAAAACAGACAGCTTTCAAACAGAAAAGTAAAAAGAAATTATTTTGATATTTTTTATTTATTTCCATCTATTTTCTTTTATTTTTTATCTATTTGAATTTTGTTTTATTTTTTACTTCTTATTTCTTCGCTATCGAATTCTACAACTAAATTATTGTTTTGATGTTTTCATAATAAATTAATCAAAATTATGCATTATGTTAAAAATGTCAAACTTGACAATTATTGATCCAAATCAGACAAAACAGTAAAAATGTAACAGCTCAGTACATAGAATAATATTCAGATGAAAGTTATGATCCATCCACAGTATCTCGAGAAATCATCAGATGTAAATTATGACCCATCTTAGGAACTATGATATCTAGGGAAATATTCCTATTTAACCATTCTCAACAGCCAGAATAAAACCAAAAAATTGTATAGGACACAATATTTTTTCAGAAAAATATTTTTTATATCATATTAAATGTATAAAGAATGCATTTAGTAACAAATCTTTGTGTCACAAAATGCTTTTAAAAATAAAATTTTTTTAAATAATTTTAAAGAAAGTGTTTCTCTTGGGATTGTAGAGAAAATACAATATATCCACAAACAGTAATGCATTTTAAAAACTGTAAGCTGATTTTCACTCCATAAAAAATTTGCATACATTAACATAATTCAATAAGTATACCTTCATTTCATTTCCTAAACCTTCAAACTCCATTATTTAAATTTTAAAAAAAATTAAAGTTTTTTTTAGTTAGATCACAATGAGATAAGTTAATTGATTTTATAAGTAAAAGGTCTATTAACTGAATAAAAACTGAATTTTCAAAGCCACCTATTTAGAAAAATTATACATTTATCTAGCTAAGACTTGTCTTTAAGCGGTCATATTTAGATAGACAATTAAACGCTAATTGTAATGCCGATGAAAACCAAAATTCAAGTTAGCAAAGCTGGCATTTGTTAACTCCTTTTAAAAATTATTTTTCTAGCTTTTCTGACATGAGTTAAAAAGTGCTCTTTGTGTTTCCTATCTCATCAAAAAACATTTCATAAATGCTTCCTTTCATCCATATCTAAATGTTTTAAAAATTTTCTCAATTAATTATTATTAGATTTGCTTGTTAACAGAAAATGTGCTTACCAATGTCTTTTCGATATACTGAGTTGAACTACCATTAGCATAAGCTGTCTGTATGATTCGTATTGCAAGATTTAGTCCAGTCTGTTCAACAAGTTCTTTGAGATATTTTCCCATCTAACAGAATACAAAATTTTAATACAAAATTCAGTTTTAAGAAATTAATTTTTTAACATCACTATTTACAAAATTAAAAATTACATGATTTACTAATAAATAAATATTTCTTTTCAAATTCATCTATCTTTAAATAATTTTCATAAAGATAACATTTTCTTTGGATTTCAATAACTTCATAATTTGATCACATTAGTAATATTTATGAATCATCTGGTTAACAGGAATTTTTAGTTAGAATAACATTAATTAACATAACATTAATTTTATGTTAATTATAATTATTAGCTACTTTTCCTAGTCAAAACATGAAACAACAAGGAATACATTAGGGGAAAAAGAGGAAATATATTTTAATTTACATTGTTTTATTGAATTATATAAAAGGATATATAAAAGAATACAATACAGATAAAATGTATGCTACAAATCTAGTTAAATTTCAGAGTAGTTGATTAATGAAATATGACCATGTCTTCTTTTCACTTATCTCAGTTGTGCGAGTGAAGAAAACAGTAGATGCTTGAAGCCATAATTTCATTTATTATAAATCAGATGCTTGCTACATGAAAACTCACCCATAGGTAAGAAAACGTTAAGTACATAATGCATTCTTAAAGAAAACAGTTTAAAAAATGTTCACTTCAATTACAAAACATTCTGGAATAAACACTAATCCATGCATACACTGAGAGATTGTGCTGCCTAAATTCATCCAAAGATGAAAACTGTGAATAAACTAAATATTAAATTGCCCTATTAGCAAAAGTGAAAACAAATACTCATAAGCAAGAATATTGCAAGAAAGTCATATAACTTAGATCCAGCAAGCAATATGAAAATGAATGCCAATTCACTTTCAGCTTTCATTTGAAAATTAGAGTAAGATCACTGCAGAATGAAAATACACTTTTAATGCCAATAGCTTCTCTTTCTTAATTCTCCCAACTGATTCACCCAAATGATGAGCTTGTTTTAAAACAAGATAATGTTAATGATCAAAGGGAGGATGATGACATTCACTCGGACTCGCCTTTAGCAAAAAGAAAGTTCTAAGAACTGAAAGAAAATTCTGAATTCAATACCAATATTGAGAAAGTTGAGTAAATTTTATTAGGAATAAATAAACACAATAATAATAATTTTTCAATCATTTAATTTGTAATATTATTTTTGTGATTAAATTATCTATAAATTATTTTGTAAACTCATATATAAGCTGTTTTCCAAACTTCAGTAACAAAATATTTGCTTCAAATTTTTGCCTTAAACATGAAAATATACAGTATTTAAAATGAAAAGAAATTTCCAAGTATAAATTTTAAAACACAAGTTTATGACCAATATTAAAATATAAAGCAACAATTCCGAAATATCTTGGATTTGGATGATATTAAAAAAAAAGTGCTGTTTTATAAAAGAAGATGCACAATGATTACAAAAATATTACTTTAAAATAAACAAATAGCAGAATATATGTCTTGCACACATTATCAAACAAAAATTAATTTCTGTTTAATAACAGAAATATAAGCCAGTCTCAGAACCATGCCCTTTTTTTAATTTCAAATTTAAATATCAAACAATGCTTTTGAGCAGGATAGGTGTAGAAAACATTGCAGCAGAATAAAGGAGCAGATATTTTATATAAGCAGTAAAACTCCCCTAAATGATTCTTACTGTTTGAATTCGTGTTACAGTATGATATAAAAAGCATTAAAATGACTGTTTAAGTGATCAGAAAAAGATAAAAAAAAAAAAAAAAAAAGTATATTAAAAAAAGGCGTACCAATGTTGCAATTTTATCACCATCCAACAAATGAAAAATGCCTTTTATGTCTTTGTAAAAGTAAACTAATCGATCCGCATCCCCGTCAAATGATGCATATCGTTTTCCGGCTATAATACTGCAACCTAGTTTGAAAAAATATCATATTTAAAGCATAAAATAAGTGACAATCTTTTCTCTCAGTTGCAGAATTGAAAA
The DNA here is from genome assembly GCA_000611955.2 of Stegodyphus mimosarum. Lineage (NCBI taxonomy): Eukaryota > Metazoa > Arthropoda > Arachnida > Araneae > Eresidae > Stegodyphus > Stegodyphus mimosarum. The sequence continues at coordinate 76,550 of KK120184.1, read as the reverse complement.
TGTATATTCATATATTTTGTTAACAATATAAATTTGAATTAGACATTAAATTTTTAATCTACATCTAATTTAGTTTATCAATGAATTAAAACATAAAAACAGATTCATATCATTTAATAAAAACTTAACTGAGCTTCTTTCTAGTGAATATATAATATAATTAATTTACTATGTTTAAATAAAAATTTAAAAACTACCAACATGCAAGATTTCCCAAAGCTCTTGCCATGCACACTGATTGCATTTTTTAATTTTTACCTACACAGTTATCTTTCTTTGTATAAAATAAGAATATTATGTTTAAACAAAACTGTTGGGAAACTTGTATTCTCCCTTGTGGCTGTGCAGTGCTGAAGAGGCAAAAACTTCAACACTATATCATCCCAGAGTAAAAGCCAAAAAATGAGTGACGACTGCTTGTCCTTTCAATATGCTTATCTGGTGTGTGTCAGTCTGGATATTGATATGGCTAGTAGCCGTGATTCTTTACAGAGTGATGCAGCCATTTGCTGCACAGAATCTTAACATGGAAAATAGCTGCCATAGACTAGAAAACAGATAGTTGCTCTAGAATATTTTCTGTTCAATAAAATCATTAAAATGTGTTTTTCGAATACTTTAAATCTTCTACAACATATTCCTAACTTTCTAAAAAGATATTGAAAGAAGAAATTAATTTTTTACAACTACTATTCTTACTCAGTTATTTTTAAGTTAGTCTTAACTTAAAAATGCAATGGAATTTACGATTAGAAGTAAATTAAATTCTAAATGTCTTAAACTAACAATAATAGCATAAAAATATCTCTCTTCTAATGATGGGTCTTGTTCATGAACAAGACATAAAATTACTACAAGACTACTTTTGAACATAAATAAAAGAAAAACAGAAGCTTTAATCTATTTCTTTTCCCTAGCTTTAAGAAATGCTATATTAGTTCTCAAATTATGAACTACTGTGAAAATTTTATCTACCAAAATATATTTGAGTCTAATTCCTTTTTCCGTTTGCTAATTGCTGGTGAACATAGGAAACAGGAAGAAAAAACCAAAATTAAAGTTGAATTAAATTCGAGTTAAAATAACAAGCGAAATGACGATTACTGGAAGTGCTGAGGCAACAAGAATCAGAGTAATATTCATAAATTTGCAGGACCAGGTTTGACATTTAAACCTTCATAACTAGCCCTGCAAATTTATGAACATTATGCTGATTTTTCTTGTGTCAGGTGGTCCAATAAAGTTAAATTATTAACAAAAGTAAAAATAACTAAAATTTGTAACAATCAAAGGAATTTGGAATACATTTTGAATTGCAGCCTCCCTCCTCCCAAAAAAAACATATTAATAATCCAAAATGAAGAAATAGCAACCCAAAAATAGTTTTATCCACCAAAAATACAAACAATAAAATTAAATACTATAATAAGAAATGGTGATTGCTTGGTTGATCAATTTTATATTTTCATATTGAATTCACTTTCATCTTTGAAATGATTTTAGTTTTTTTCTTAATCTCACATGAAATAAAAATTCAACATTTTGCACTAACTTTTTAATTCTATTTAATTTTTTAGTTAACATAACAGGTATTAGCATGCACTGGAAACCTAATTTATCTATATGTAAGATATTCAGATTAAACAGAGTATTTGCAAAAAGTAGTTACTGATATTATTTTCTTAACTATTGATTCTAGACATAAATATTTATAGCAAGTTAAAAAGCTTCTTAATATAAAGTAAATAATTTTATGAAAACAGTTTTAATATAAGAGACAGATGGGTTCTATGTATAAATTTTTATATAGTGTTTGTAAACCAAAAAAATCCAATTAAGAAAATACCAACATATTCAGTAAAATAATTAAATACAAAAAATTCATGTATAACCTACATTTTAAATCGCTTTCCTGGTGTATATCTGAAGTATATCCTTTTTTAATATCCAATAGTAAGCAATTTCAGTAAGGTTTTAAAATAAATTTAGGCAAAACATCAAAGTTTTTTTGAGGGAAGGGAGAAAATGAACAGTTCTCCACTGACAAAATAACACTTACTATATGTAATGAATTAGTAATGAAATTATTGATTACTTGTACCTCTGCGAATTTTAGATGCAAACATTTGGGAAGCTTTGTATTTAACTTTTTTAAACATTTTAGAAATTAAAACTTTTATTTGCAGAAGGAATATTAAAGAAAAATTTTATTTACAAGACCGTTCTAACCCCTAGTTCTGAAAACATTTTCATAAAATTTTCTACTTTAAGATCATTTATAACTAAGTACACACATCTAGGATCTATATTTTAAGCAAATATAGCTTTTTTTAAAATCCTCTTATTCTTATTTAAAATTAGTATGAAAATATATCTTGCAACAGAATCAATAATTTAAAGAAACTCATTAACCCACTATTTCCTTGCATATTCTCCAGCCCTTCAGATTTTTAGTGCCAGGTTTTGAAAATTTTTATAATATTCACACAATTCTCCCCGTCCTCAGTGCATTCAGGGAATGAGCTTCCCTAAATTTTAAAATGGATTCATCCATATAGTGATTGTTTACCTCTTACTAACAAAGACAAATCCTTGCAAACTACCTGCAAAGGTCACACTAAAACGTTCTCTTCTAACTGCTGAACTTTATGCTAGCCCAAAACAAGAATTAAACAATAACAGCAAAGCAAACTCAAACTGACATTTAGTCTACAATTTCACTAAAGCAGCCGCACTTTCTCTAATTATTTATGGATGATTTGAGGCCTAAGGAGTAGCACTAACAACAAGAAAAATGGGCAAGATTCAAGCTACAGGGAAGTAGAAATGAAAATATCTTGCAAGATATTGTAATGTTAATATTACAAAGTATTCTTATCAGACTGAAGGTTTCTTTTAAAGAAATAATATTGTGATAGTTACCTGTAGCTTATCCATGGCTATTTTTCATGTATTGTGTTCTTACTGTATATGCATTCTTTGGAAATTAAATTATTCACATAATTTTTCCCCCTCTTGATTTTCAGATGGTAAAATTAGTAAAAAAAAGGCCACAATATATGCAAAGAAATAAGGTAGAATATCACCAGACATAATGAATGATATGTTATAAAATGCTAACAAAAATTGCAAAACAAAAAGCAGGTAAAAAATTATATATACAATACCTTCAGGGGGTTTCTGTTCAATTTTCACATAATCTGCACCACACTTAAATTAAGAAACATATGTCAGGTAAACTCGAAACAACAAAGAAAACATTTGCATTAAAATTATCAGAATTTCATGTTTACAAACTGATAATAGTATAACATCTAAAACAACTTCCAAGAGTGATTTTTAAGAGATAAAAAAATATTTATTTTATAAATTTCAGTTTTTGATATTAAAATAAAAACAAAATTCATTTGCAAATTTTGTTTAGATTGTAAATTTTTTAGCTGTATGTAAGCATAATGAAAAACATTTTTATAACTGTAAAGTTTACCTCTTGCCTTTTTATAAACATAAAAAAATAATTTTTAAAAGTAACAAATAATAGGAAAATAAAGTGTTAAGATATATTTTGCATACTTTTATTTCTCCATTGTTAATGGGCTGCCAAATCATTATGGCTCAGTAAAGTATCAGTTTTTAAGAAATTCTTTTGTCGGTATGCTAAAACCAGACTCTCATTTCAATTAGATGATGGAGAATAACCACAAATATTTGAAATAATCTGGCCAAAAAAAAAAAAAACTATTAACATTCAGCAATTTTACTCATTCAGTTGCTGGTGCAAACCTTAGCAACAGCAACCTGCTAGGAAACACATTTCTTTACTGTTCACTTTAGAAACTTTTCAGCAAATTTTTATAGTCCTGCAAAAATTTTATTGCAGTTTCTTCCATTGCAGACACATTCAGCAAGCTCAAATTTTAAAACTAAGTTTAAGGCTAAAAATTATCACAATTTGTTTATAAAAATTATTGGAACATTAAAAGAAAATTCATATGAAAATGGTACCATTGTTTGACTGAAGGATTATTATAAGCATGGTTGCCAGAGTTTGGCCCATTCTGAAAATTTGGTGACATCTAAAGTAGTTGCATTAATACATAAGCATCCATGTAACATGAAATTGAGAAAACCATCAAATTTGATTCAGAATTATATATATATATAATTTTATTTATATTTAAT
>KK120184.1:53609-72312 GCA_000611955.2 Stegodyphus mimosarum | reverse complement strand
ATTATTATAAAAATTCATAATTTTTAAGACTTTATGTATTTAATTTAAACAACTAAAATAAATATATAACTTTTTAAAGTTTTCAAAATGCCACTGTATGTATTAAAGAAAGAAAAGAAAAGAAAAAAAAGAGAAAAAAAAGAAAAGAAAGAATATTGCTAGGGCAGTAAAAATCAGCAAATGTGTATCCAGCTGTATCTAATACAAATTTAATATTAACTTGCAATACAAATTTAATTAAATTTAACTTAATACAAATTTAATATTATATGAAACATATTTCAATATCCATAATATATTAATTGATGCAGCATGCTTCAGACATGCAAATTTGTTTGGAAAATCCTGATGACTAAGACGAATAGTTGAATATTCATAAGTTACACATCTAGAAATGGCTGATGAAAGAGAAGCTAGGACTTTGCGAAGTTTCTTTAAAAATAAAATTCTATCATAAGCAAAAGCCACAAATAGACAGTATTATAAATTATGCATTGAATCAGTAATTTATTAGAACTACGTTTTTTTTTCTTTGCAATTTTTCTATACATATTCCATTAATACATATGCATTTAAATGCATTATTGAGGTACTAAGAGAGGAATCCTCTAGCACGAATAAAGAAAAGTTCTAAAAACAATAGTTGTTTATTTAATAGATTATAAACCTACTCATCTTAAACATGAAAAATAAAGTTCATTAACTTTAAAGTCAGTAAATTAAGTTAATAAAGTAAACACAGATAAGATTCTAGTTAATACTATGAATAGACCAAAATAAACAAATAAACATTAAGTCAATTAGCATAACGCAATTTAAGTTCATTCCAAATAAAATTCACCCATTTTTAGTCCAAAGGGGCAATTTGCCCAGAAGGATTATTAATTTCGTTTTGGCATTTTGCGTTGATTCACTATAAGCGTTGTTTCACTTTTCAAATTGTTGTCACCAAATATTATCGCCCTGTATTATATTTAAAGAAATTAAATAATGAAGAATCTTCATAAATGTATGTATATTTCTCGCATTGTGATAAAACCTACAGCCATCAAATTTTTAATAATGTAATCCTCCTGCGAATATGGGCATCTGGAAGCCCAAATTTGAAATTTGCTTTATTATCGATTTCATATTTTGTAAAACTCTAACGAATTTTTGATTAACAAACTCAAGGATTTCAAAGTGAGCAATGGCAACGTTGTACAGAAAAAACATTTTTATCTCCAGTGTTAGACTGTGTATCGGAAATTCTAAAGATATGCTCATTTTAAAATTTTTTTGCGATATTGCTCTTGAACTAAATTTTAAGGTTTAAATGCGAAGAACATGATATTTAATAAATAAAGGTAACACACAAAATGTTTTAAAAAAAAAAACGCCCCTTTGGATGCAATTTAAAATCTGATATCTTTCAATTTTTTTTTATGATTTATTTTTAAATAATTTTTACAAATTTTTTGAAAAAACATTTTGTATTTTAACCTATAAAATAAATCTTTTATCATTGTCTTAAAGTAGATATATTTCTAAGCATACCTGCCAAAAATTAAGAGTTTTTTTATTCAGAATTTGCTAAGATATACATAAATTTACATATTGACACGTTTTGAAATTTGTCATATTTGTTAGAAGCGATAATAAATCTACATGTGGTTTACGCACTTCATTAAAATTATTTCAAAGTATGAACAATGACTTTCTCCCATTCGTGTACAATGAAAGAAAGGAAAGGAAAATAGGTTGCTATAAATTAAGAAGTTCGCCAAGTGACGGGGAAAAAAAAAAAAAAAAGCATCATTTCTTGGCGCAAACTGAAAAAAATTTGGTAAGATAAATTTTTAAAATTGTAAATTTCGCACCAAATTTTACAAAATTTAATATTTAGGCAAAATTTGAGTCATAGAATTGAAATATGGAAAAAAATGGCATGTCATTTCAAATAAAGTCCGATTTTGTGTCAAAGTACCTATATTAGGCCAAAATATATAAATCTAATATATAAATATAAAATCTAATATATAAATATATAATATAAATATATAAATCTATAATATAATAGTCCGATTTTGTGTCAAAGTACCTATATTAGGCCAAAATATATAAATCTAATATATAAATATAAAATCTAATATATAAATATATAATATAAATATATAAATCTAATATATATCCCAAGTCATGTTTCCAAGACATGAAACAGGAAGTTTGAATTTCGTCAATCAGCTCAGTAGAAACGGGAGACATAGAACTGTCCCCCCCCCCTTCTTTGTGTGTGTGCAGTGTACATGCAGAGTGAATGGAACAATGAAGAATGCTATGAAAATTATGTTTAAGGAAACCTTCAAAATAATAATATGCGAAGAAATTTTTAATATTGTTTTAATATCCTTAAACAATACAAGACAGTTCAGGTGACATACACTAAGCAATTTTGCTTTACGCAAACATTTTGAAAGCTTAATATATTTTACTCATTTGCAGGCCAGATGTTAAATTATAATGTAACATTAACTCACACATATCCAACTTGATTTTTATAATACATGTAAAAACCAGTGGTAAGATTCAAATAATTTAATAACCACTTCACTGCATAAATAAGCATTAATATACTGACTAAATAATTATAAATTGCCTTAAAATACTATAATTTAGTTTTAACAACCAGTTCATAAAATTAGAAACATTTTAGGAGATGATTCCTCTAAACTGGTGTAAACTGGCTGCATCCCACTATATGTTGTAAACTGAATTTTGTTCTTTGATCAAGCAACTTTTAATTTGATGTTCTTTGGATCTTGCTGTCATTAACAGTCAGGATTTAAAATCTTTATACTTTGATTTTAATGTCCTGTAAGTTTCTTATATTCAGCTCTATTACTACCTGTAATTATATCAACTAAGAGATCAACTGGTGTAAACTATGGTACTAACATTAATATCTGTTAATATCTGTCTCAAAAAGTAGCATAAATTTGTTTAAAACAAAAGTTAGGCAAGAAACGTTTGTAAAAATACTGTACAAAGTGAGTTTTACACTTTTTGGCTGAAAATTATGCTAAGAAAAGTTTACAGTTGCAGAACCTTTTTATAAGCATTAACATAAATCATTGCTCTTATACCATAGCAATATGTAGGTAGAGTGAACTGGTGTCAGGCAAATGTTTACTAGTGCATACGGCTGATTTCTATCTTCTATTACTTTCTGCAGTTCAGCAGTTGAAGTTGAAGTTGCCAGATTTAAGAGGTACAGCCTGTATTAAAATAAGAAAAGGCATGAGATATAACATACCTTGAAATTTAAAACTCCTTTGCTTCCATCATTAAAAACATGGACTTTTAACAAATTCAGATAATTGAGTAATTCTTTAAATTTAAGGGCTCCAATACCATTTGCACCATCAACAAACAGTTCAGGATCATATCTTTTGCTCTGCTTTTCCTTAAGAATGGGAAGGAAGCATAATTATGCATAATGTTTATAATGATTAATTTATTACAAATGTAAAAACAAAACAAAAAATTCACAATAATAAAAATTAGTAATTACATATTAATGTAATCCCCCTGGCACAATTTGGTGAATTTTTTACAGATAAAAAGATAGAAATTACTTATTGGGTAAAAGTTGGTTTTTGCCCCCCCCCTTTTTAGAAAGATTCCGAGCTATAGATATTTATTGCAAGTTGATAAACATTACCAACATATGGGGGGAGGAGAAACCTACTTTAGCAATTTAAAATACAAACTAAAGTTACTAATTAAAGTAAATAAGGATTACGTGATACATTTAAAGACAATACACTTAACACTCTTCTTCAAATCTTTCTGTAATAATTTTGTGCTATTCTTCGAAGTACATAGCGATCTGTTTTCATTAAAAAAAATATCAGAGAACTGCGGAGACTCTTCTTCATGTAAATCTCAGCAACATTAGCTATCTGGGAAATCCATTTCCCTGTTGTTCCCTTCAGAAAATTTTCAACAAAATTCTGTATTCCTACAGAAATTTTACTGTAGTTTCTTCCATTGCTGGCATATTCCAGAAGCTCATATTTTAAAACTAACTTTAAGGAAGAAAAATCACGATTTGTGTATAAAAACCATTAGAACTTGGAATGCAACAAAAATGAACACATTATGAAAATAGCAGCGTTGCTCCATTCACTGTTGTGAGCATGGTTGCATGAAGAATAGTTATGCACATGGTTCCTGAATTTTGGCACATTCTAAAAATTTGGCAACTCCTACTAAGGTGGTTGCATTAATATGTAAGTATCTAAAAATCTTTGTCATAGAATAATGTAGATTAATCTGTAGTTAAAAAGTAAATATAAAATTTGCAGGATAAATTATCAACAAAATAGTCACTGGAGTTATAGTCCTAGAGGATCAATTAAACTATTTCCAGTAAGTATTATTTGCCAGTTGCATGCAAAATCATATCAGATTATTATTTGCCACAGCTTGTCTCAACCAAGCTATGAACTCAGCCAAGTAGATGGCAATTAATTGCCTCTACTTCTTTTCTCAGGAAAACTAGAACATACATTTTGGAAAATGCAGTAATACTTAACTCAAGATGAATAAACATTGTTCTGGTTCAGAAAACTCATGATTTTCTGAACCACAGAAGTTATTGAAAAAAATTAAAAAGGAAGGCATAGTGAAGATATAAACTTGCTCTAACTGGTCTTAAGTAAATGTTGAAATAAGAAAATTAGCCATCTTTGTCTGCTTTAACCTCCCTCCCAAATTAAAACATTAACAAAAAGAAATAAAAATCATGTAAAGTATCCAGAACAACTTCTAGGTTTGCAGAACACTTGAAGAAATCAGTCAGGCATGGTATCAGAGGGTACCAGCTAATACATAAATACCAAAAACTGTATCATCATTTTTTGTAAACAACATATGGAACTAAGACTGTCGCACTGTATTTTGCTGAGTGGCATATGCAGTACATTTAAAAATGTATAATGTTTTTCGTTATGCGTTTTTTCTGTCTTATGTACACAGAATTTGCAACCCTAAAAAATGTAAAGTTAGCATTTTAAGAGCACACAAAGAACAAACTAGAATTTGATCAATTTTAATAGGATCTGAAGTTTGGCTGGCTTGTTTCAGTCCAAAAAAGCAGACAAAAGATCATTTAATAAGTTGTAAATAAGATTTCCCAAGTATAATGCTATATATTATAAAAAATTATTAGCCGCACAACTGGGATAGTGGTTAGTGACTCTGACTACCATACAGAAGAGACTGGGTTGTAATCTCAGAGAAGGCATGGATGCTTGTAAATTTATAGTATCTCTGCAGCATGGGGGCACTCTAAATATGCAGCAAGCCAAAAGTCCCCTCCAGAAGTTGGTGATAGGGGAAGATAGGTGGGATACCCTTGTACAACATATCTCCCCAGGGTGCTTTCCATCAAAACTGGGATCAGACCAGAAAAGTTGTACTGTCATCTGTATGGTGATCAAGGCTCTTGCCAATGACAGATGCAGTCTTGTACTCCTTGCCACAATGAATTTCGTGGGCTTGTTCTGATGTTGCTATCAGACAAGTGAGATAAGTCCCAATAATAACAAAAATTATTAAAAATTTTAAAAAAAATTGTAATTTTTATATTATTTATTTATTTATTTCCCTTTTTGTTTGGAAGCAAAATCACCTCACAGAATATAGCAAAGTAGCCAACCTAGAAACATGGAAAACTGGGAAGTTTACCAGTCAAAAACCAGGAGTTTCAGAAGGTTGTCGCACTGCATGGCGGGACCATTTTAAAAGAACTCTGATTTGAATTCATTTTATAGCACATGACTCAGTTTATTCAACTATAGGTGATTATAATTAAAGTTGTGATTTCAAAATGCTCTAATTTCAAAACTAATTGTCAGAATGACGTGATGTTTTACTAGAACAATCGTGAGGCAATAGCATTTTGTTTAGAGAATAAAAAAGATAGGTTCAAAATATACCGATAGATGGTGCTGTCAGGGTTCACATTGCTGTTGGTATGCAAATCCTGAGGTAATGTATTAAAATTCCATTACCTCAGGATTGTTCTGGTGAAATATCAATTCATTCTGGCCTGTAGTTTTAAAGTTAGAGCGTTTTAAAATCGCAACTTTAATTATGATCACCCTGTATTTATATTATGAAGCTTATATGAAATATATTAATTACATATTCTAACTTAGTTCTTTGGCTAATTTCATTTTGTAATTTTTTTTTTACCCTTTTATACTAAAAAAATTCCCAATATTCTCAGTATAAAGCTTCAGTTTATCAATGTACTTTCATGGTAAAAATAAAATTAGTAATAAATGTGCATACTATTGAGTGGATAAACTTAGTAATGTACCAGACATTTATAAGATACTTTCTTCATCCTTACTACATGCCTTCATAATGTAATTGGAAGCACATTTCGCTAGCAGTCGGAAGGTTTGGAGTTAAAATTCTGGGAATTACACTGCTCATTGTTTCGCATCTCCTGCTACCAAAAAATCTTTAAAATCAATCTACAGTGTCACAAACTAAAATGTGGAGAATGATAATTCATCACTCATAGCAACTGGTGACTATGTCTAAAACCACATGTGTCTTCATATGTAAATGGGAATATGCCTAGATAGCAGTTGGAAGTTCAGGAGTTCAAATTCTGGTGAAGGCAATGCATATTTTTCATGTTCTGAAATGAACCTAATGATTCTACATGCTGATTAAAACAAAGTTAAATACAAACATTTATCGATTAAACATTTGCTTGAATCTTTATATAGAATTTTATAAATGTCTACAGTAGATTAAGACAATTCAAATCAAATACAATTTTCAAAAAAATTATGCTGAAGATCACTAGGCAACCATCCAGATGGTATAGTGGTTAGGGGAGCCTGACAACGATACCAAAGGGCCCAGGTTTGAATCCCAGAGAAGGCAGGGATATAAAATTGTCTGTCCCTTCATACGAGGTAACAGTGGCCACCTATTAGATGCTTCCACAAAATCACCCACCACTTCTTGCTTTAGTAGTGGCCAATGCCACTATAGCCAAGTGCCTGCCATTGGAGGGGGGAGATTACTAGGAATGGTGGAATGAAATCTGTACAATTAAAGCTCTATTAATTCAATAATAGAACTTAAACTGTGGAAAGCTTATTTGCACAATTTTATTTTATTGCTGAAAAACGCTTCCCTTAGTAAAGGCTAAAGATTATAAACAAAGAGGTTTGGTTTCCTATTGGCAGACCAGGAGGTGTGTCAAGAAATCGCTACAGTTGACAGCTATACAACAGTCATCAAATTAAGTGTATGCTTCATAGCAGGTCCAGTTCTAGCATTTTTCTAGCATTTGGATGATTAGTATAGTTGGCACCTCATATATGATAAATATACTGGTTATCATAAATTAAGGAAAAATCGCAAAAATAGCAATAACTCCCTCAAAAATAAGCCAAACCGTGTAAAATTTGAATATGTTGCCAAGTAAGAGTAGCTGACTAAAACAGCAATATCCAAATTATGCACTCGGTATACATCATCTGTGAGGATCATAAAAGTCCATGTTTGAGAGCAAGGCTGCATATTTCATCGTGATAGTGACATCAGAAATCTGAGATAGCCAATTTGTAAGAATGACCTCCAGCCATCATTTGCCTTCAGAACTACCATGGAGAGCCATTGGGACTAGAGGAAGGACAAAGTCAAATAGAAGGGGCCAGATGGCGAAATGTGAGTCCTAGACTTGGGGGCAATTTCAAACCACACATTCAGCATCCAGGAGGTTCAGCCAAGGACGGCCAACTGCTACGACAAGCGCCGATGACCGATATTTGACATTATGTGCACATAGGAATAGAACCGCTACTGCAACTCTTCTTAGACACTCCCTTGCTGCAGCCACCAGAAAGTTGCTGTCAACATCAATAGTGCGTAGAAGGCTTCACGAAGGTGGTCTGTATGTGAGGTGACCAGCCATTTGCATGCCGCTCACGTCATGCCATAGCAGGGACCTTTCCCAGTGGGCACGACTACACATCCACTGGATGCCTTATAAATGGAGGCTGTTCTCTTTATGGATGAGTCCAGTTTAGTCTAGAAAGTGATAGTAGGCATTATTTGATAGGGAGAAAACCTGGAACCCGTTATCATCCATCAAACAACCATGAAAGAGGTGCATACGGAAGAGGTAGTGTCTGTGTTTGGGGTGGCATCTCTTTGGGTGGACGCACAGACCTTCATGTCTTTCCAAGGGGAACCGTGAATGCTCAAGTTTATAGAGATAACATCCTTGATGCTTATGTGCACCCATATGCCGGGACAATAGGTGATGGACAGGACTGTTACAGGACAACAATGCAAGACCACACAGGGCTCGCATCATAGATGATTATCTTCAACAGGAAACAATTATGCACATGGAGTGGCCAGCTTGATTCCTGGACTTGAATCCTATCAAGCACGTTTGGAATGCTTTAGGGAGACGTCTAGCTGCTCTCAGTCTGCCCTCTCAGACCCTTGCCACACTTGCTTTGCAAGAGCAATGGCTCTTGCTTTCTATGGAACTGATAGACCGCATAATTGAAAGCATCACACATCGCTGGATGTGCTGTATTGCTTCTAGAGGCGATCATATTCCATATTGAAGGTACTTTTCCTATAGCAAACTGACACCTTTGATTTGTTCATTTTATACATGTGTTAATTTCTATAGTACCGTAATTGTCTGGTAATTTCTTTTTATGTTACTTGATACCTTGCTATGTGTTGTATATTGTGGGTAAGTTTCATATAATTCTACATGTAACTTTTTCAGTAATCGTGATTTTTGTGATTTTTCCTTAATTTATGATAAACAGTGTATATTAATAATTGAAAACAAAATATACCTTCAGTCATACATAAAGTCATTGCTTTTGAGAAAACTTTGTTGGCTTCCTTTAAAAATTACAGTGCCTTACTTAGGAAGTGCCTATGTGGTCTATGCTAAAAGTCAGCTGTCCTCAACAGCTTTAAAACTAGCACAGCTCATGTTTTTAGGATAAAGTAATAGGTTGTCCTCGGGTACGGCTCACTGTTTTTCCCCCCTCCTTCTCTAAAATCAGTAGAAGAAACTAGCTTTGAGAAAAATCTTGTTAAAAATAAAGTGAGACCAGATAAGAGTGAGTGTGCTATATATGTGCAAAAATATTAATTTTACATAGGTACCTATTCACTTGATATGGAGACCAATCATTTTTATATAAGGGTTATATGTATCAGATTGAATTATTTTAGTAATGCATTATTCCAATTTTTGAAATTGAGTTCAATTAAAGAATTAAAAATGTACAAGCAATACAAATGCCTATTGATTTTCTCATCAAAAGTACATTTTTCATTATACTATTTTCCCCCCTTTCTTTACACTTTCAGATGAACTAAATTTCTAAGCTTAATGACTGAAACTTCATTATAATTTACCTTATCAAATAAGGATACAGTATATTATGTACAGAAATAGCTCTTTATAACTCATTTTACTGAAAAAGAACTGAAATGAAAAAAACTTTAAACTGGTAATTTAAATTGTTTCAAGTTAAAATGCACCATAAGAGAAATTCTTACCTTTCCAGATGAAAGCAAAATATTATAGGCATTGGAAAGTTTTTCATAATATCCTTCTACTGTAGGTTTTCCGTACAGGCTATTATTTTGGCAAACAACAACAAAATGTAACTGTGGAGTGGTCAACAAACCTGCATATACACAAAATGAAAAAATGTTTGCTTGTAAACAACTAGCAGATAGAGAAAACTACATACACACAATACATATATACAGAGAGAGCCAAGAGACAATTAAATAGAAAAAAGGAGGGTCAACATAAGAAGTTCATCCAAAAAAGAGAGCCAATATAGGAAGTACATATACCAAAACTGAAACAAACACAACTCAACAAAATAACATGATAAAATAATATACTAAATTGCTGAAAATTCTTTGTTTCAAGAAGCAGCCTAAGAATTTTCAACAGAGTCACGTTTTTGAATTATGTCTAGATGATTATAAATCCGTAAGTCATTAAAATATTTTAATGGCATTTTATTCATAATTTTTATTTTAATTAATTTAATTTTTTATTTGCCACTTTCTTTCGAATTGTTTCAAGAATGACAAGTATGCCAATTTATTTATAGTTGCAAAATTTTTAATTACAGTAAAAGAAACATGATTTAAATCATGCTATGAATGTCTTATTGCATTCACAGGACTTTCAGTTTGTTTGTCATAACAGATCATCTATATGTGTTTCAAAATCTACCTGCATCATTTCCAAATCATCACATATACATATATATATATACAAAACTATTTGCAGTTTTAAATTATTGACACACATATATTATTAGTAGAGATTAATTTTCATCCTTGCATTTAGTTAAGAATAACAAAAATATCAAAATTTCATTTAAGAATCACATAGTTATAAGATGTGTTCATGAATAGAAGGCACATTTCAGTTCCCTCTAAAGATGAAGTTCACCTCCAGCTAGCATTAATTTCGAAGGAGACATAATAAATTTTTAATAGTCTGTATTCTTTCAAATACAGCTGTTAAGGCAAAATATTGCTAGTTGCATAGCAAAACTTTCTCTTAATGTTCATGAACTTACAAAAAATGAAAAATTTATATTTTTCAATAAAAAAAGGAAACTATGAAACAATTGTATGTTTTTTACATTATGAGTACCAATGATTTACTTTATTTACTTGCATGTTTTTACCTCTAGTTTTTTAGCTCAAACAGGTATGCTCAAAATATTTTCAATATTCACTTAATTTCTCCCTTTTTCAAAGTGAGCTACCCTAAACTTTACAGTGGATTCATTCCCGCAATGACTGTTTTCATTTTATTAAATGATTTGCTCATGGATTTTAAGTGCATGGGCTCTAACTGATGAAGCATTAACAGTGAAGAGCTCCAAGTAAACGTGGATATTCAATGAGGTCGATGATTCTGAAAAGCATTGTATGTAAGAAGACAGAGTGAATGGTAATAAAGATGATAGCAACAGTGATGATGCCAGTGTCTTGCAAGCTCTAGCATATGGCAGAGATAATAATTCCAGCAGCACTAAATGATTTGATGCCTAGGGAACAGCTGTGGACAATAAGAGTGGGATGAGTTCAAGATACAGGTAAGGAGAAATGAGGATAACGTATTAAATATTTTAATATCAATATCAGTATATGTTCTTATTACAATTTAGATTTTTTTAGATACAAAAATGTTTGATAATGATTGGTAGTTACTTATCTATGAATACTTTTAATCTGTTGTGTTTGCACCTTTTGGAAATTTCATTTCATTGCATACTTTTACCCCCTCTTGATTTTCATATGATAAAATTAGTAAAAGATGGAGGATACACGAGTAAATGTGATATTTATTTCTTTATCAATCATCTTTCCATTATTTTTAAGCAAACACACTTTTATTTCCCTTTACATTTAATATTACTTCAAATGCTTTATATTGTAGCAATCGCAATAAATTTTATAAATAGTAGCTTGCAGTTCAGAAAATACATAACAAGGAAATTCATTCATGAAGTTAATAAAGTTTAGCCACAGTGTAAATATTTTTGCATGGAAAGATGATTTTTATCCATTTTAAACTATATGCAGACTTTTAAGTTGAAATAAATTCTGAACTTAAAAGAACATTTCTGACTGAGATTTAATTGTTATTCTGCAATTAATAAATATATAATATATACAATTATTCAATAAGTACTAATATTAATCCTACAGTGTCAAGAAAGTGCTTAAAATGGAATGGAATGATATATATTTCTCTTTAAAGATTTAAAAAACATAAGAATTCTGGAAATAACTTTGAGATTACCAGTTTTAATTATCACTCATTGTTTACCAGTTTGAATTATCATTCATTGTCAACCAGTTTTAATTATCATTCGTTGTTAACAAAATGATTGAATAACTTTCTTCTTTTCAAACCTATTCAGTCTCAAGAAATAATATGTGGACATTACCCATTAAAACCAAGAGCTAGATACTTCTTCAACAATGGCTAATAACCCACTGGTAATCTGATAATCTTATATTTAAGATTCTAAATGTAAAATCATTTAAATTTTCCATTTTCCTTGTAAACCATTTAAAAGTTTTCCCTTCAAACAAACAATATTTGCAGTAATTGAAATCAAAACTTTTCAATTCTAACAGTTTAAACATATTTATAATTGATGAATTGCTGTCCAAATGGTATAGGGGTTAGGAGAGCCTAATGCTAAACTGAAGGGCTGGGTTTGAATCCCAGAGAAGGCATGGTTGTAATTGTCCACCCCTTCATAGGAGGTAATGGTGGTCCACCATATTAAGTGCTTCCACAATAAAGTGGCCATCACTCTGGTCTTAGTAGTGGTTAAGCTTAAGTCAGTTAAGTGCCTGCCAATGGAAAAAAAATAATAATAATTGATGAGTCAGCATCCTGAACATATGCTAAAATTTGATTAATTTCAAATACTTAGTACTTTATATTCAGAATACTTAGCAGTTTATGTTAAAATAGTCAGTTGCATGATTCTAGAATTTATATGCTATCTTAAATTCATAAAGACATCAAACATAATGCAATAAACCATTTCTAAGACCACTGTTCTATAGATTTGGGGTCTGTTTTCTATGGCTGTAATCAACTGGAAAAAGCTTACTATTGGGGATGGCATTTATGAGTTTGCATACTAGCTTTACCATGTTTAAAGCTGATAGCTTCAGTTAAAGAAAAGCAGTGATGTAACAGTGTACTATATGAATTTATTGATGAAATTGTGAGTTAACTACAAAGATAATTATTGAATAATGCAGCATTAAAAAAATTCAGAAAAAAAAATTATTTCATAACACATACATTCTGTTGTAAAAAAATATATGCACACAGAAAAAAAAATTGAGCCACAAATATGAAATCTGGAATGCAAATATGATTTGGTGAGTTGTGTAAATGATTAACTTAAAAAACCAATCATTGCATTGTGAACCAATGCAACGTGAACCTGAAATGTGCAGCTGGCAGAATGTAAAAGAGTAACTACACTAAGTGACAAACATTTACAACTGTGCTGATGGCTTGGATACACGACATTCTAATGAAATATGCCTTCAAGACTTACTCCTTAGCATTATGAACAGTTGTCAGACTTCGGTCAGGGGTCGTATCATAGGGCTAAAACAGGTCAGTTGGTCTAACAGGCCAACATATTGGCCAGCATATTGGTCAAAGCAGAGTGGCTCAGCAACGGTATAGTTAGCCACCATAGTGGTTCAGGACATCTCTGGGCCACCAATACATGAGATGATGCTATCATCAATTCAATGTCATTTATCAACTCACAGGGATTCTAGGATGTCCACGGATATGATTTGCAGAAGACTAGGTGATGCTAGGCTCATCTCAATGCTCATTAAAATGCTTGTCATTGATACTCTACCATAAGGAGTATCATCTTGCATGGTGCTCCTCTCGCTGAAGTTGGACAATGTCCGATTGGAAAAATGTGATCTTTAACAATGAATCACGCTTTTTTCTCAATGTTAATGACCACTGCATACATGTCTGGAAAGAGAGGTGAGCCATCCAATGTACCATTTATTGCCAAGTGGCACACAGCCAGAACACAGAATATGACTGTCTGCAGAGCTATCAGCTGGAATAGCCATTCACCATTAGTTGTGCTGCAAAGTACTCTGACCACTCGCAGGTACGTTGATGACATTTTGCAGCCTATTGTACTGCCTATGCTAGAAGGTCGTTTAGGTTCTGTTTTCCAGCAGCTCAACACTCGGCCACATACAGCATGACTTTCCCAACAATGTCTTTGACATGTTAATGTCCTCGATTGGCCTGCCAGATCTCCAAATCTGTTGCTTGTCGAACATGTTTGAAACACATTGAACAAGCAAATTCAGCCATGTATAAATGCATCAAAATTCCCTCACCAATTGCTCCATATGTGGCACAATCTATCGGACACTGGCAATTTAATAGACTCCATACCCAACCAAGTATTGGCTTGTATAGATGCCACCTACTGACTTTCACATTCTTTGTATTGCTACTCATAAATGAAACACTTTTTTCACCACAGTTTTTGATTATTTGCTTATCTACTTGAATGCCATATTACTGCCAAGTTTCATACTTGTCGCTCAGTTCTTTCTGGGCACATATATTTTTTGCAAAAGAGAGTATTTTAAAATACTTTATGAATGAAGAGGAAATATGAAGAGGGGGAAAAAGGCATGTTTCATACTTGCCACTCAATTCCTTTCTGAATGCATATATTTTTTTGAAACAGAGTATTTTAAAATAATTTAACTTATAATGCTTTGAAATATGAAGAGGGGAAAAAAGGCATGTTTAGTCACCAAAATTGGCAAACTCAATCACTCAATCCATAACATGCAAGGTTCAAATATCACAAAGTCTTAAACCATGGCTATTTTAACCAGGAAGTACCAGCAGATCTTACTGTTAAACTTTAAAGGAAAAAAAAACTAAAAATTATGCTTAGTAACTTCAAAACCCAATTACTATTTGTTAAAATATACATTCAGTGAAGTAAAAACAAATCAATTTATTATTTTTCAGATGATGATGTAATCTTTTAACTTATTTAGAAAATTTAAAGCTTCAGTTTAAAAAAGCCAGGTTTTCATCACCTTCTTCTTCCAATGATATTTTATAGTAATAGAGGCAGTGTTTAAGAGTAATGGAAACATGGGTTAGGTGAGGTTAATTGAAAAAGGCAAAACATACAAAGGGTATCTGCCTGAGGCCTTTCTAAGGGAAACTGGCTCAAATTCATATTCCACATAGTCAAAACCATGAAAATCAACACAGCCCAGGTGAAAGAACTGTGTAACCAGAATCTGGGCTAGAACTCTCACTATTAACGACCTTAACCGCTCAGCCACTAGGTAAAAAAACAGAGGCACTTGCAAGTACAGCCTTGGCCAAAAGTATTAGAATCTTTAAAAGCAATAGTCACATACAAAAATGTTCATCTGCATGTAATCATGAATTTCTTTCTAAAGTTATTACAATTTATAAAAAAATAAATGCAAATAAATTACTCTTAATTCATTTTTTTTCCAGAAAAAAAATTGTTAATATTTTTAAGATGCATTGTTTCAGTAGAAGTTTCATTATTGTGTTGAGTTACTTAGATGATAATTTAAAAAATTTAAATAGTCCTTATAGGAAAGGACAAAATATAAAGAACTTAATATTCAGCACTGGTATCAAATCTTGTTTTAAAATAAAAACATCATGGTCAGATTGCCAAACATCTTAAATATCCCTGCTGTGCATCATGCTGCTGCTGCTTTAGAACATTTAAAGCTAACAGATTCACACTTCAATAGAAAAAGAACTAGGTGAAAAAAAGTAATACCAAAACATGACAATCAAGCTCTGATTCAAAAATCAGTAAGAAATCAAAAGAAAATATTGTTATGATCTTCCTGTAAAATAATCAGAGCAAATTGTGCACATAGTTATTAATGCTGGTACCACAAGACCAGCTGCTACAAGTCTCTTTCTAACACAAGGAGATTTGTAGCAGCTTATCTGAAAGGTTATAAAGCTAGACAGAAGCTATGACTCTTGGTGGTGGTGGGTGGGGAACATTGAAATTAAAAATTAGCTTTATTGTATAAACAGTTAGCACAAGAACAATGGTCAAATATTTTTTCTGACAAATCAAACTTTCATGTAAGCTTTGTTTACTTTCTGTTTCACACAAATATGATCTTTTAAACAAATCCAAAATCTTTTGTCCAAAATGTTTTTGCTACAAACTAGCCTTTTTAAATAGCATTATTTTCTTCTTAACTTTTGGGTATTTGATAAACCTGGTGCATCCTATGTGAGACAAAGGAAAGGTGAAGAATACAATACACAGTATGTAGTTCCCACTGTAAAACATGAAGTAGGTAGAATTATGATCCAAGTATGTATGGCAACCAGTATAGTAGGTAAAATGTACATTGTGAAGGTCACATGAATAGATGAAAATATATTAGTCTTCTTGAGGTGAGTCCAGAATAATTTTTTATAAGTTCTTCAGTGATACAAACATGGGTGGCAACAAATTTCAGCAAGATATTGAACCTTCTCATAAATGTACTAGTACTTCAATGTACTAGATCCTTCATAATAATGTTGTAATTTTAGAATGATCATCACAATCCCCAGACCTTAACCCAAAAGAACATTTGTGGAGCCTTTTAAAGTAAAAGCCATGCTAATACTCAGTAACATCCAGAGTTTTCTTTAAAAGGCTCTTAAAAGTTTCGAATGACATACACATGGCAGAGATCTTAAATTAGTGACTAGTATACTGAGCAGAGTTGTTTTTGCAATTAAAGATGGAAACTCCAAATATTAAAACTGTGTATAAATATGACTTATATTCAGTAAGAGAAAGCTTGATATTTTATATCTCAAAACTATTTTTAAAGATATGCATTATTAGAGGGTAATTAATATTTTTGGCCAAGGTTGTATTTTGGTTTTGAACTGTTCTTTAGTACTAAGATTTGTGCTATGTTACTGAGTGTGCATTCAGTAAATGAAAAAAGTTCTATAAATAGTTTACAAATGTGATAAAATATTTAGAGACTGCTATGTCACAAGCAGTCTTATATGAAAAATTATGTCATACTGAGATATGAATACCAATTATTATTCAGAAATTATAAACTAATGTTGTTCAAAAAAATAGTTTTTCTGTTAAAATACTGATTTGTATAGTACTTGAAATATTTTAGGCTGATACCAAAATTAGACATTTTAGTTTTTGCCTTGAAAAAATATTTGATGTTCTTGGTCATTTTAGGGGAATAAGATGATTTTGATAGTCCAAACATGAAAATTTTCAGTAAAAATCATGGCATAATTAAAATGTTTTATTTATGAAAAAAATTGCACAGTATTATTATAACACTTAAAGTTCAACTATCTAGAAACCCTGGAAATTTTCAAATGGCAGATTCATGAAAATCCCAGGTAGTTAAGTTATTAAAAGTGCAATTCAGAGTTAAAAAACCAAATGAATGGAAAGAAATTTTTCAGTCTAAAATTATAAAAATAGTCTTCTTACTTGTTATCAGCATGAACTTTTCAGAAGCCTATATTATGCAATATTTTGGGTGGAAAAATTGCATTTAAGATTTAAAAGACAATCTATTATCATAGGTCTTAAATATGTAAGCAAGAAAAACATCTTATCCAATTATGAAATCCCACTGACCATGACTGAGATCAAGCAAACTTTTGTCAAACATTCTGACTGAAGTTTGAAGAAACTGACACTTTTTTTATTTATTTAGATAATCAAGAGATACAAGTTACATATAAAAAAAAAAAAAACTTAAATTGCTTGCTATAATGTTTCATGTTTCATCACAATTGTTTGTGTCATTTTCATATATAGTCATATATCATGCCCATTAATGTACGCTTTTCTTGATGACAGGATCCCATAACTTTGAAAATACTCCATTGCATGTTGTTCTGTAGAAGGCAGTCTTCAAATTTTAATTTTTTTTCAAAATCAAAGGGGGAAAAATAGATAAATGTCAGTTAACTTACATCCTTTATAAATCTAGCTTATCGAGAATTAACAGATTTACATAAAACCAAGAGAAATATCTTATGATTACATTATCCTGCCTATCCATTATTGGTGCTAAATCACACTGTTTGGCAACAGTTTCTGTCAAAAATAGTTGATAGGGAAGTACAAAATAGTCATCTTAAACTGTACTAGCAGAAGTAACTCTTGCAAGAGATAGATTAAATGCCTCTTGTGAACTTCATATCTCATCATATATCTTCGAATCTCTCGTATGTTTCCATGCCATACTAATTCTCCACTTCTTTTTCTATGTGGAGTGTCCAGTTCCAAGCATGAATTCTTGTAATAGATTCTTCTTGGAATGGTGGATATAACAGTGGTGGTGGGATGCAATCAGCATCGGATGGAAGGCTGTGTAATTGTGTTCACATGTGAAATGCTAAAAATGGGGTTCCAAGTCATAATCCCACAGATAATTTATGATAGCATTGCAAGACCTTGATTTGCTTAATTTTTTGCAATAAATAAATAAATAAATAAAATAAAATTTACAAATATTTTCACTATTTAAGCATTAAGATTATTTGAATGTCAGACAACCATGTTTTTACTGTATATTATAGGAAAATTTTTATTTTTTCCCTCAATATTATATTTTTGGGAAAAAAATCATAAAAAGTCTTTAAAGTGATAGATTTCAAATATATGATCTTATAAAGATACATATAAAATTTTTTCTTCACAGAATCTTGCTGAATTTGCATTGATATTTACAAATGTGTCCAGAAATTTAAATGAATCAATTTTTATTCTAGCATGTTTAGTAGGCATATTTGGAAAAATTATTGAAAGCAACAAATTTGGCAACTTTAAAAATGTAGTACATTATTAAATAAAACTAGCACCTCAATAATTCTTTCTTCTTGGAGATAAATTTTAAATTTTTCACTTACAGGTAAGTAATGTTATAAAATAAAATTTCAGGTTTGTTTGATGAATAAATTTTATAAAAATGTGCCTTCTGGACAAAAAAAAAAAAAAAAAAA
>KK120184.1:40177-53587 GCA_000611955.2 Stegodyphus mimosarum | reverse complement strand
AAAAAAAAAAAAAAAAAAAAACTCTTTTTGAGAAACTTGAAAAACCAAACAAATTGTTCCATCAACAACATTTTTTAACTTCTTCGCATCATAATCATCTTGCTATGACTGTTACGCAGTTTTATGTTTCCTTTTATATTAACTTTTAAATATTCTTGCTTTCTGAGTGATTTTATAAACAACTGTTTTAACTCTGAAGAATATATTTTGCTAACTTTCTGAAGACCCTACATGTATTACTGTATGTCTGTTTCAATCTCTTAAATGTTCGGCATTTCTGTTTGAAAAAAATAACTTCATGATAAAATATAACTGTACTCAGCTCTCTAATTTTCAATGTTTCTACACCAACAAACTTGAAATTTCAGTTTATCCATAGATCCAAGAAATATTCCTTTGAGCTCTGAAAAGATTTCTTATTGCTAACAGATATTATTCAGAAAAAAGTGTAAAATGTTTAACTGTAATAATCAGAACAAATATTAAACTATCTCAGTTAAAAATCTATATAAAAGAAACTCCTTAATTTTTTTAAGGCATGATTCCCTTAATTTGCATATTTTATCTTAATTTATAGTGTTTGGTGCTTCAGACATAAACACATTATGTATTTTTGGAACCAATGATACTTACTTTATTTTTTTTTAATTAAAATTGGAAAATAATTTTTGGAAGGCTAATTCGATTTTTTTCCCCCTTAAGGAGTGGTCATCTTAGATAACATTATAATTAGCAATCTTATGTTTCTTTTTTGTTCTTAAAAATAATGGTCATTTTCATCAAGAGACAATTTTTGGTATTTATACTTTACACTACTTGAGAACATTCCAAATAATATTATAGTAAAATCATCAATTTCCATTACTGATACAAGTTACAATTATCAATTTCCATTACTGATGTTAATAATCAATATGTGACCTCATAAAGTAAGCCTGAAAGTATTAAACAAACTTAAATAACTTTGAAAACTTGATTCATTTATTTCAGAAAAAGTAACTACTCGATAATAATTTTCCTTTTATAAACATAAGATAGTGAAGTTATATTCTAGAAAAAATTAATAAAAATATGAATTGCGATTTTTCTCCACTCAGTTAATAATTTATAATATTTTTGCCAAATCTCAGAGGCACACATAACTAAAACAGTGTATATGCAACCCAATGGCACAGAAGATTGAAAAATTAATGGGAAAATTATCTAAAATGCAGATTTGATGACAATTTACTTAAATTCATTTTCTTCTTCAGTATTAAATAAACTTGCTTTTTAATTTTATTGGAATAATGTTTCAAGCATTCCCATTTCTATAACATTAAGCAGAATTTAAATAAAATAGCTATTTTGATCAAACCATTATTTTTAAGAACAATAAATTAAGAAACTATCTAAAATATCAGTAAGTTATAAAAAAAATGTGCGACGTCTATATTAATTACTGAATTTGTAAAAAGGGATTAAGATGATGTAGATAAACATTAAAATTTTTAGAAATCACTAACTGCAAATCATGATTCCTTTCATTTTTAACCTTAACGTTTTAAAATTTTCTTGGTTCTTTGTACACTATTTCATTATAACATTTCATTGACATACAGAGCTCATATTTTTTATGATGGTACTTTGTCCCGACAGTGAATAATGGTGATTGTATTATAATTAATTAATTATTAACAATAATTATTAATTAATAATTATTATTTTTAACAATTATTTTTTCTTCCTAGAAGATAATGATTAATTCATGATGATGTAGAGTTATTATATCTTCAAGTATTTCTTTCTCTGCTATCATCTATATGTAAAACGCACACCTTTTTTGAAGTATATCAGTATAAAAATAATAAAAATAAATGTGAAAATGTAATTTAAATAAATATTTGAAGGTAAAAAAATAATAAAAGTACCAAAATCTTTTGCTTGACCAGAAATAACCCTGACCCCATCTAATGCAGCTTCCAGTAACTTTGTACCACTGCTCCTACAAAATAAAAATATCAGAATTAATGAGTATTTCAGTTGAAATTACCACAAATAAACTGATACCTACAATATGTGACCTCATAAAATAAGTATTCACCTTAAGAAGCACTTAATTTTCATTTTTTCTAAACACTACAATTGGAAATTTTTCCGTGTAAAAAAGTACAGAAAAGTAGAAATTATGTACAAAATATAGCAAATCATTTTTATTAAATATGAAAAGTACTCAATAAGTTTTCAATAGAAGTCTCAAGAATCAATGGAAAAAATTAGCATTAAAAATACAGAACATCATTCAGTGAAAATTTCTTAAATGATTATGATGTATAAGTGATTAATAATAATAAATCAAAATTATTTCTCATTGTTTGCTGGTATTAATTAAATAATTAAAATGTGACTATTTTAAAGGTTCATCCATGTGCACATTAATTGAATTAACATAGGAATATTGCCCTAAAATAAACATAGATATCATTTCATGATCTTAAAAGTATTGCTTATTATAGTTTATTATTTATTCATATAAGATATCTATAAGTATCATCAAAAGCGAAGGATATAAAAAGCAGAGTTCAGAAATTAGAACTGATTTTTTATGAAGATTTTAAACTTTATTGATATTTTTCAAAATATTTAGAAAATTATTTTTCAGTGAGAATATATGAAGAAATGCCCTCACAGTTAATGAAGTTAATACACATCAAAGAAACCCTGACATGACCTAACTATCCTAGGATGCATGCTAACATGAAAATTATCTAAACTGTTATGATTGTACATCGTCACACATCCTACAGTGATGCTCAAATCATGAACCAGTAGAAGATCTAAACGGTGGCAATTAATCTACTTTGTAAGAGTACGAAAAGCAGTGGTTGATGCAGTTACAAATCTAGAAGGAGAAAGATGCCATTTACAACGATTTGTATACTTATAGACTTCCAGAGAGGTCTTATAATTGAAATAAAAACTGCAAAACACCACATGGCTTGCCATATGGATCATTTGGATAATACTATCCGACAGTGTTGTCAGAAATGACACATTAGGTGAAGCCACATATGGCAAACTGGTTCAAGAAGGACCCAGCAGACTACCCATAAAGATATTCACCAGGTATTATAGAAGATCCAATGACAACCTAATCAACTGTGCAGATAGCTGCAAGGCCCAAATGGACATGAGAACTATTGCGAGGTATCTACAATACAGAGGCTGTCCGTACATTTTTTAGATGTTTTTGCTTTGCCATAAAAAAAATTGCCTGCTTGGAAAAACGTTTTTTTAATTACAACTATATTTTTGAAAGTTTAATCATCTGCAATTTGATCGTCTGCTAGTTGACAATTTTTTTTTTTAATGCAAAATTGCACTTTTAAAGAAATAGTGGATGGAAGGCTATGTTTGTGCTCTTTCTGAAGAAAATGATTCATATTTAGTTTCTAAAAAATGCTGTAAAAGCCAATTATTTTTCTGGTATCTAAAGGAATGATAGATAGTATTGTCAATAAGAAAGGGAAAAAATGTCAAAGTTTGGTTTCAAGAAGAAAAATAGCTCAAAATACATAACCAAGGAAAAAATGAAGCATTTTGAATGTTGCAAAGGTAAGAAAATCTGTGAAGTCAGTAGGACAGTTGCATAATCATTAAAATGCTCAGTTTCAACTGCAAAAAAAGTGAATAATGCTGATTTGAATCTTAAAACAGTGAAAAAAAGTAATGCGCACTGTCTCCTATGCGTATCACCAAAAGCAAAACGTGCAGCAGAATTCTCTATGAGAAACAATTTTTTCGACAAAAGTGGAAAAACGTTGCACAATAGACGAATTTTTGGTGTATTTAAATAACTGCAATAAAACAGATCGATTCATTATCATCAAAGAGAAGAAAAAAAATCTTAGAATACGGTTTATCTAAGTATCTAAGGAAAGTTTTTCAAAGGGATTTATGATTGTTGCTAGTTTTTGATATAAGGACAAATAAAAATTAAAGAGAGTGCAGAAAACTGTTAAGATCAACTAACATATTATAAGAAGCATATTTTATACACAGTTTTCAAATATGAAATACCTTCTCTTTACCCACAATGCCATCAATCAGTAGAACCACATGAAGACAAAACAAGCAGCTACACATCAAAATCCACTGTTAGTATACTGGAAAAAAATGGAACAAGTAACGTATATCAAATGTATATATATATATATTCCTACTAAATCTTCTGATGTATCTTGAAATTACTGCGCAGAAAGATAGTGAAGAATAAAGGTTATCAACTGGAAAATTTAAAACAAAAGTTTTTATGTAAAATTTTTCTATAAATATAATGAAAATCATCTAAAAAATGTGCGAACAGCCTCTGTACCAGCACCCTTTGTGTATTTTACATTTAACACCAGAACATTGGAGATTTTGTTTCCAGTGATGCCAGGCCACGGCAATGTACAGTGTTATGGAGTGATGATTCGTGATATTCATCAATGAGTCACATTAGTTTCGGATAAGATGACTATTGTGTCTGAGTGTGAAAGTCCTCTGGCCAGTCATACAATCCTAGCTTCACTGTTGAGTTGCACTGAGGTATATATTATGATAGCTGTACTATTCTAATATTGTAGTATACTGATAACTCAGGGATATGTGGATGATAAAGTATAGCCACATGTGTTTCCATTCCTTGCTAGGGTCTTAGAGCATTATTCCAATGTGATAATGCCTGAACACATTCAGGATGGGATGTCTAGGATTACCTACATTATGTGCAGACACTTCCATGGCTTACCCACTCCTCAGACATATCAACTTCAAGCAAGTCTGAGAGCAGATAAAACATGATAATATTTAACTAACTTTTTTATTTAAACCGCACATATAGGAATAAATTATTTTCTATAACTATATTTTTCAAAGGGAAAAAATATTATGCACTGTATAAAACAATGTTCAGTAGAAATGGAAGTATAGGGAATGATATACTTACCGAGTATCTTTAGCTAAAAAGACATTAGCAGATATATTATAGTTGAGTTTAGTTTTTTCAACAATGAGCTGCAAAGATTTATCTAATTCTGCATTTCTGAAAAAGAATAAAAATATTATGAAAATTATAAAATCATATGAAATTAAAAAGGCTAAAAAAAAGATCTTTAATTCAATAAACCAAAAAATGAAAAAAAAAATTGGTTTTCAAACACAAACTATCAAACACACAATTGCGGTCTGTGACATTCTGTTCTCAAAATAATGTTTTGTGAGTATTCAGTTGATAATTCTTCAGATTTTAAAAAATAGTGAATAAATATTATCAGAGGCTATTCAAAATAACATTTCATCTAGTGAGGTATAAAACTATTTTACATAAATCTAAAAAATTACATAATTTTAGTTTGCTTTTATGTAAATCTGTAATGACATAATTATAGCTTTGCTTCATTAAATGATTTTAAAATTCTATTCAAAAGCATATAATGAAGCAAAACTATAATTATTTTTATTTTCAAATATATAGGTAATATGCATTACTAAGTACATGTTATAGACAGCAGAGAAATAAATTTTATTTTAGATTGTTTTATTTACCATTCCAATGTTATGCACTGACAAATTTTAATAATATTTGGTGTAAATTAATACTTTAAATTGAAAAAATTCCTCTTCAAATTACAAACCACCGGCTTCAGGCTTGAAATTATTGAAAACTGCTCGGAAACTCAGTTTTCAATGCATGTAAAAGATCTAAAACTACACTATCAAACACACAATTGTGGTCTGTGACATTCTGCTCTCAAAATCATATTTTGTGATAAATCAGAGGCTATTCAAATTATCAGAGGCTATTCAAAATAACATTACATTTAATGAGGTATAAAACTATTTTAGGAATAAATGTGAAAGCAGGACAATGATGATAATTTCTTCTTAAATGCATTCAACTATTGAATCTGTTGGCATAAATATATTTGAATACAGAGCACACAGTATTTCAGAGGATTATATAAAAAAAATTGATAGAATAAAAAATAAAACAAATTATATAAAAACTCAAATAATTATGTAATATTATAATTATTTTCAATATTATTAATATTTGCAAAACTTTAGAATTCATATAACAACTACTATAATGCTAAACATACTTTTTAAATATCCTCCAACACGTACACAGAAGCTTAATAATAAAGTAATTGGTCTGAAAACATCTTACTCCATTTTGACTTTTTTTAATTGTTTTCGATTTTAATACATACAAAGTTTGGTACTTTCATATTATCTGATCGACCATGAAACTGTAACCAAGTAGCATGATTTAGTGCCAGTTATAAAGAAGCATGATGTCACAACATACTTGTAACATCTATGCTTTGATTGGCCCCAATTAATTTTCAATAAGCAACCTTTTGTTTTTGTGGACAAGCAGATAAATTAACTATTATTGTTGTATTTTTCCTTGTACTTTGGAAAATGAGTTTGAGGTCTGTAGAATTACATTTGTGACTGCACTCTGGTTCATTTACAGGTAGTCAAGATAACTGTCATATGTTGAATCGGATAAGAACAGCTGGTTATGCCCAATAAAACTGTAATAGATTGCAAGTACACCTGTGGGAATTCTATAATCATAGAATTCAAAACTGAGTTTCCAGTAAAATCAAAGGGCCAACAAAATAGTAGAAACTGCCAAGTCTTTTAAGCAAGCAAGTCAAATACTCTTGCACCAGTAGGTAGTTGGTGGATACTGCACAGAAGACTAGTGAATATTTTATTGTTCAAATTGTAGATAGAAGTATGGCTCAGAATTCCACAGGAAAGACTGGCACAACTTTGGTGGGATCTTTGCCAACTTTCATGGTTCAATGGTAGCCAACAGAACTATAGGTTTCATTGCCCAGGAAGAACTGAAAATTTCACACCCCTTTTTGCTTGCCAAGAATGTAAAACATTTCATTCTAAAATTTCACAACATCAATTTGCCTCCTTCTGGATGCTGTGCCTGGGGACAGATGTGCCCCTTCTCCAACAAGGCCACTGGTAGCCAGCTTTCATCATCGACAGAATAATACATAAATACCAAGAGTTCTGCTACCTCTTACACTTGAACAGAAAGAATTAGATATTCAGTATTTGTATTCTGTAGTTTTTAGACAAATGAGATTACAACATTTTAATTTACAATTTTATCTTTAGTTAAAATTCTTGGAATATAAAATGATGAATAGAACAATAATTTTTCGAATAACTTGTTTTTAATTAAAAAAAGTGATATTAACCAGTCAAGTGGCATGACCAACTTTATCCGGTCATGAGATTTTTTATTACTTGACACATTTTAGCTTATAACTTAAGATATTTTGTTTTCTTGCTTTCCTTAATAATATAAATGTAATCTTAATGAGTTAAGTTTATGAAAATAGAGGCTAAAATAAGTAATTATATAAATTTAGCTAATAAATGCTGCATACATACAGGTCTTCACGACAGATCCAAATACTCGTGCCTCTCAGAGTATTAATGACTTATTGACAAATTAATGACTGAATGATATGTAATATATAAACTGATCATCACTTTATGCAAATGCATAATAAATAGGAGTATAAAATTCCATGACAGTTGAAAAATTAGCATTTACTAGTATGGTTAAGTCTTAAGGAGGTAAAAAACAATAACATTTTAAAAATATTTACAATAAAACGTACTTTCTAAAATCTTCACAAGAATAAATTTCAAACATTTCTGAGCTATAATCACAGGAACTAAATTGGGCATTTGCATATTATCTGCTACTAAAAATTTTGGTTGGTTTCAAGGCATTCTAATAAGTTTATAACAAATATTTGCATTGCTGTTAAAATATGCCCTTAATCTTCAGCATGTTCTCTCACATGATTAATGTTGCTCCATTAGCATCTATATGTTTGACCCTTTGACATGATTTGTACTTCCTACTTTCTTTATGGGTCTTGAAGACCTATCAAATATGAAAATGAAATAATGAGCTCTTGAAATTAAAAACAAATTTTTAGACTATCACATTATACTTTGTTTTATTAGGTGATGCTATTTTAAGTTACCATTCATCCTTGGTACATTCTTTGAATGTGCATACTTCTAAAATCCTAAACTATTACAAAAAATCCAGATCATAATGAAATTATATGCCACTTAAAACTGCTGTGAAAGTGTGACATTAAAAAGAGTTGGCAAACAGTAAGAATGAAAACAAGACACTGATTCATAGGGAGGTGTAACATATTAATAACAGCTCTGCTGCTTATTTATTCCTAAAGCAAAGTGTTAAAACAGTCAACTTTTGCCAATTATTACAAATAATTGGCAAAATTCTATATTGAATTATTAAGACCTATACCTTGTTAAACTCCATCTAAAATTACTAACTTATTGCCTAAGTTGCTTCTTCAGAAACTGATGTTTAGTTTATTTGACTGTGGCAAAGCATTTGAGGACTATTTGCTCAAGGGAAAGGATTCCTTTGTGGAAGAATTTCTAAGAGAAACTGGCTCATGTACTTGTTATGCATGAAAACATCCATGCAGCCAGCCCATTTGCCAGGATTGAAACCCCGGATCAAACTATCAGTGTTCAGTGATTTTACCACATGGCTCTGGTGAGCCTAAGAAACTGACAAATGGCAGTACTTTACATGTTTGGCTATAACCAGTAAACTGACCAACTGAGAAATTTTTCTATTATCAAAAGTTATGTAGAACTAAAATTCATCGGCTAAAATCATCAGTACCTAGATCACTGCTAAAGTTCCCTTGACACCAAATGAAAATCTTTGTAGCAAATAACATAGAAGTATAGAAATTTTTTACACATATTTTTAAACATTTGTATGATTTTATTTAAAAAAAAACAATGATGGAATTACAGTTTCTAAAATAACAATCTAATAATTACTTTATTCTGAGCAAAATTCAGTTTGCAACTGTACATGAATCATGCCAACTTTCAGATTATCAGCTATTTTTAAAATTATAATTAAAAAAAATTAATGAAATTATATAAATTTCTGTGATAAAAATACAATAAATAAAATTAATAAAAACTATTAAAATGCCACTTAGTAATATGTAATACATAATAAATGGAATTTTTAACTGTATAGAGTTTTAACTGCATTTTTGCCATTTGCAGTAGCAATTAGATACTAGTAAACCAGCCATGGGTAGGAAAAATAAAATGTGTAGAAAAAAAACTCTTTAAGACACTTCCTTGTTAGTAAATTTTCGAGGCCAACCTAGTAAAACTGGCAAATTTCATTACACAATCTATCAAATGCACATTTTAAGCATTGCCAAAGATTTATGCAGTGGTCACTTTAATGTGGACATTCATTTTTTAAGTTACATGGCTTTAGTTTAATGCATTAAACAATAAATAATTTTTTAGCTGTCATATATGACTATTACTGGTCTAAATCTATGAAACAAGAAATGAAAAATATAGCTAAATTAGTTAATAAGATTAATTTTCATATCATATATTAAAATTTAATTACATTGCATACAATATTATAATAATTAAATCTGATACAATTACTTATTAAAAAAGAATACTTTAATTACTGCAATACTTTACTCTGAATTCACCAGCAATGTAGCAAATTGCTCCCATTCTTGATTTATCATTTCTCCTGAAGGCCCACATAATTTTATACCATTATCTTCCTCAGGATTGTGAGAAGCAGTGACCATTAATCCTACAGTTTTTCCTGAGAAAAATTTTAAATAATTACTTTAAATGAAATAAGAAAAAAATGAAAAATACTATTAATATACAAATTATTGAATTGAAATTTTACAACATAAATTGCAACAGTATTATATAAAAATATTCAAAATTAACATTATTTTTTTAAATTGATAATCATCAATATCCAAGAAAAAGATGAGCAAAATGAAAAGAAAGTTTTTCTGACACTAGTAATCATGATAATCGTTTCTTATTCTGAGATCCTAATACCAAAAATATCCAGTATTCTCATAAGTGACCCACCACATGTGAACCATCATCAAAACCAAGGATGGTTTTGTATGGTTTAAGTTGATAACCTTACCAAACTAAATCATACAAAAGGCAGCAGTACATAAATAAATAAATACAAAGAAATTATTCATACTTACTTAATCTATATGACCAGATTATTATATTAAATTATACAACATAACCAGAAGAATGGACTGATTTCATCCTATCATATCTTTCGATGTTCATCATTATACTTGTACTTTAAATACATTTTGCTGTCCAGACAGGAAAATGGTTTATGACACTGACTGCCACACCAGAGGGCCTGGTTTGAATCACAGAGAAGGCATGGATGTAAATAGGAGGCAATGGTGACTTACCTATTAGGTGTCTCCATAATAAAGTGACCACTGGCTAAAATTTTAGATCTGCACCATAACAAAGGCCACAGTTTGGCCAGAATTAAGCATTTTGGAAATATGCTAAAAGATACAACCATGAATGAAGGCTACAAGAATGAATAGCAAAAGAGAAAATGGGAGAAAGTAATAAGAAAAAAATTAAACCAGGCAGGATACTGAAGATCAGACGGTACAGTTATTCCAGACAAAAGAAAAAATCCCTCTAAAATTTAATTAAATATTGTAATTATTAAAAATTTGGTACTGCCAATAATGCAGGTATTGCTGAATAACATCTCTCCAGATGCATTGCTAGACATTGGTGTCTCAGGGTAGTTTTCTATCAGAAACTTATTTTTCCACAAATACTTTGGAAGTATTGATTATTTGATGTGGTGGGAACAAAGTTATTGCTCCTTAAGGCAAGCAGAACACATGCTTAAGTGAAATAGCATTGCACACGTAGGTTAAAAATAAAGAGCAAAAGGATGCATACCTTATGGCTAAAAATCACCAAGAATCTATAATCTTAGATAAGGGTTTCTTAACAGTGGCAGACACAAAATTAAACTTTCTGGAATTGACTCTCCAGTTGGATATGAAGAAACTGAAGATGGAAGGACACAGTTACCAGTGACTGACCTGAACCATTTAAATGCAGAAGAAAAGGAAAATTTAGAAAGTATGTTCAGTCAATTTTCTACTTTATTTAATGTTAGGTCTGGCCACACTAAGATTGTGAGCCATAGCACTGACACTACCAATGTGGAATCTGTAAAAGCAAAGCCCTATTATTTCGACAAAGTGAAGGAACAAATAATAGAACATCATATCAAAATATGTTAAAAAAAATAAAACTATATTGCCAATAAGCAGCCCTCAGGCTAGCCTGGTGGTTCTGTAGAGGAAGAAAAGAATTTCCTACCTACTGACTTTAAAATGCAGCATTCTGTAATTGATTTAAAAAACTTATCAGGGTGACTAAATATCCTGTCTGTCCCCTTCCCGTGATGGAAGAAATTATTCATCATGCTTGTAGAATTTGCTGGCAATGGAAGAAACTGCAGTAAAATTTCTGCAGGAATATAAAATTTTGCCACAAAATCTCTAAAGGGAACAATGAGTAAATGCATTTGATAGATAGCCTATGTTGCTGAGGTTTGCTCAATGCTGAGTCTCTGCAATTCTCCGATTTTCTTTAATGAAAATTGATGACTGTGTACTTGGGGAGAAAAATGATGCAAAAAAATAAAAATTTAGAGAAAAATGTAAATGCTTTACTTTTTCAATGCAATCTTTCTTTAATAATTAAAACTTGTATTTGAAATGGTTGTATGTTTTATTTCTATATGTTGACAATGTTTGCCAATTTCTAGTAAATATTGATTGTCTGTGAATCTTTTTAAAAAAAGTCACAAAACTCACCATGCACCTGGTTTCACCTGGGTCCTTTACCTTTTCATTTGTAAAAAAAAGTCTTCAAATTGCATTAATACATAAGCACCTAGGACTGCTTCAGTGAATTTGAATGACAGAGTTTGAGAGGAACAAACTGAATATAATGTAATATATATGATTTAGAGAAAATTATTTAAGAATGACAGATTTATTCCTTATAATGTGTGAAAAGAAAAATAGCTACTTTGAATTTTACCTGGCAGAAAGAATTTAATTTGTGAACAAAAGCCTGTTGAAAAGGACATGGCTGTTTAGAAAATTGTCAAGAAACTTTTCGGTGAAAATGCGCTTTAGCCCACTGCTTGGCGATGTTTTAAAAATCGCCAATTCGGCACGTTTCTGCGAAACGTCTTTGCAATTGCAACCTTCCTGACACGCTCTGTGAAAACCTATTGTAAACAAAACATAGAATTCTAAAGCATAAATTAGTATGGAAACTGTTGCTACAAAAAGATAATAAAATAATATGCAAAACGAACATTATGATCATTAAAATATTTGTCAGTTAGATTTAAATTAATTATTTACATTTTATGTTGTAATACTTACACATTTTATGCCGTTACATAACCTTCCCGACATGCTCCGTGAAAACGTAACCAAAATGGCATCGAAGAAAGAAGGAATTTTTTTTAAAAGGGCATTAAAATTACAAACGATACCATGTACACACCATTCCGTTTTAACTTAAAAAAAACATCTGCGAATTGCACAATGTAGGCAACGTACACAAATGAACAAAATAAGCTAAAATAATGAAAATAAATTACAAGAAAATGCCATATGCACAGCGTTCCTTTTAAACTTAAAAAAAACTTCAGCAAATTGCACAATGTAGGCCTGAACGTACACATGTTATACGGAGTTACCCATGTTGGCGCGTTTATTGCTCATTCAAAAACAATCGCCGCCAAGCAGTGGGCTAAAGCGCATTCCAACCAACTTTTCAAAATCAAAATACCTTTTTTAAGCACAAATGGAGGATTTGGATATTAATACTAAAATCCATATACTTTTGTATTTATTTTATCTAAATTTATTTTTTTTCTATCAGTAATCATAATTAGTTGTATACATAATACTATTTGGACATAATGACATTTTCAGTGAAGGTTCTCATACCTTTTTCATTACAAGTTATCATCTACATCACAACATTGAATTTATAGATTTTGGTGAAAATGCGCTTTAGCCCACTGCTTGGCGATGTTTTGAAAATCGCCAATTCGGCGCGTTTCTGCGAAACGTCTTTGCAATTAATTGCAACCTTCCCGACACGCTCCGCGAAAACCTATTGTAAACAAAACATAAAATTCTAAAGCATAAATTAGTATGGAAACTGTTGCCACAAAAAGATAATAAAATAATATGCAAAACGCGAACATTACGATCATTAAAATATTTGTCAGTTAGGTTTAAATTAATTATTTACATTTTATGTTGTAATACTTACACATTTTATGCCGTTACATAACCTTCCCGACACGCTCCGCGAAAACGTAACCAAAATGGCATCCAAGAAAGAAGGAATTTTTTTTAAAAGGGCATTAAAATTACAAACGATACCATG
>KK120184.1:14687-33242 GCA_000611955.2 Stegodyphus mimosarum | reverse complement strand
GCCAAGCATGTCCCACACGTGCTCTACTGGATTCAAGTCCGGTGAGAATGCTGGCCAGTCCATACGGGTGATATCCTCTGACTGAAGGCATTCGCTTACGATGTTTGCACGGTGAGGACGGGCGTTGTCATCCATAAACACAAATTGTGCGCCCATGGCGCCCCGAAACAAACATACATGTTGTTCCAGAATGACGTCCCGATAGATTTGGCTTGTCATGGTTCCAATTTGAACATGCAGGTCAGTTCTCGAACCCAGAATAATGCCACCCCAAACGAGCACTCTTGCACCACCGTAACGGTGTCGTTCAATGATGTTTTCTTGGTGGTAACGGATACCTGGAGCTCTCCATATGAAAGTCCAGCGAGAATCAGACAGCAAGCTAAACCTGGACTCGTCGAAAAACATCGCACAAGCTCACTGTTGCGGTGTCCACAATGCATGCTCTCTACTCCAGGCTAATCACAGGCGACAGTGAGTTGCAGTAAGTGGAATGCATCTGACAGGTCTACGAGCATATAGACCAATCTGCCCTAAGCGTCTGTACACGGTCTGCCTTGAAATTGTCGTACCAGTGGCTGACGAGACAGGTCTGAGGCTGTGCTCCGCCTGTTTCTTTTGGCAGTAACTGCCAAATACCGTTCCTCATTTGGCGTTGTAACTCTGGGGCGACCTGTGCTGTAACGTCTACTCACATTACCATCATCTTGGAATCGTTGCCAAAGTCTGGAGATGACACTATGGGCAATTCCAAGTTCGTCTGATACTACAAGTTGGGTACGCCCCCATTCCAGACGCCCAATAATTCTACCACGTAAAAAATCATCCAAATGCGTCCTTTGTGTCATAACTATTCGGTTATTGTACTAAAATGCTTATAAATCACCTGCGAACAATTTTACTATTTTGCCTGTATTCCTTATATATCACTCTCATCATTGTGACGTACCGTCAGTGTCATCTGGTTACTTCCTGAAATTTGCATATGATTCTTGAAGATGTGTGTAGTGATTTTATGATTTTACAGGTGATATATTTATTTTAGAGTTCGATTTCCGCGTGACTCCGAATTATCCTGAATTTATGGACATGAGTGTAGTAATATCATTAGCAAAAGCTGGTAATTGTACCAGTTTATTAAAGATGAGTCCTCTGGTATTGATGTTTGAATCGCTTAATACATTTTCTAAGTGCCAGATTGAAGAGAAGGCATGCCAGTGCATCACCCTGTTGAATGCCATTTTTAATTTAAGTTGGCTTTGATAGTTCATTCTGTATTTTTACTATGATTTTAGTTTTATCTAGTGTCAGAGTGATTAGCTTTAATAATTTTTCAGGTATTTTAAACTTCCTTAAGTCTGTGATGAGAGTTTTTCTATTAATACTATCATAGACAGTTTTGGAATGAATAAAGAGGTGGTGTGTATCAATTATCATCTGCTTGAGATAGAGGACTTGGATACCTGTGACGTTCATGTGTTTTACTAAACATTGGAAACAATTAGTAAAACATACTCAAGCATCTTACTTTAATTTGAGGTAAATTCTTTAATGGATTGTTATAAATAACGTTTTTACACGGGAGAGCGATGAATTCATCAATGATTGTTCTGCATTGACATCACACACAAATTATGCCTTAATATAAATTTCAAATAAAAATATAATATAAAAAAGCTATTAATAAATATTTACCAAATTCAATTAACATTGAGGAGCTAGAATTTTGAGAGCTATTTTTAAAAAAACTACTTGAGTGATTTCTACAAAACTTGGTACTTTGGCATAATTTGAGTTGTAACATCAAAATGGGGAGAAAATCTGATTTTGTGTCAAAATACCTATGTTAGAAGAATTGCTATAGCTAAATCTAATATATATATCCTAAGTTGCACTTTTGAGACATGAAAAATGCAAGTTAAATTTCGTCAATTGGCCCACTAAAATGGGAAATAGAAAAATTCTTTTTTTTTTTTTGTGCAAGGTGTACATAAGTCATATAATTGTATAAAAAATTATCTTCTAAGAAACGTTATGTTCTTATCAATCACTGCAGTTCTTAATTTATTATAATAAAAAAATTCTGAAAATTATTAAGATTCTTGAAGTTTTTCACTTTTTCGACTTTTATGAAGTATATAAATTGCTATTTCTGCGTCGGTGAAGTATCAAGCAAATTTCTCTCCATAAAAAGAAACTTCTTACTTTTTCATCAGCAGCTAATAATAGATTTTGTTTCAGATATAAAAAATACTTGAATACATCTGTTCTGCTTTACCACTAAGGAACACTTTAATGAATTTTGTGAGCTATGCATTCACACCATTTTTTAGTTTTTAAGTTTCTTTAGAATATAGTCACTTTTATCCATTTGTCTCCCTTTTATTTTTGTTAATTCTCTCTATATTTAAAATACACTGAACTTACATTCTCTATGTTGATTATAGCCCACCAGCAGCCGAGTGGTGAAGACGCCGAACACTGGTAGCTCGGTCTGAGGTTCGAATCCCGCGAACGGGCTGGCTGCATGGTCGTTTTCGTGGTTTTCCCCATGTGTAACGTGTATACGAGCCAGTTTTCCTTAGAAAGTCCTTCACGAAGGCATCCCTCCCTTTAGGCAGATAGCCCTCGTGTGCTTTGCCATAATTGAATAACCTAACCTATGTTGATTATACACTGGTTATCATAAATTAAGGAAAAATCACGATTGCTGAAAAAGTTACATGTAGAATTTTATGAAACTTACCCACAATATACAACTCATAGTAAGGTATCAAATAACATAAAAAGAAATTATCAGACAATTATGGTAGTATAGAAATTAGCACATGTATAAAATGAACAAATCGGAGATGTCAGTTTGCTATAGGAAAAGTACCTTCTATATGGAATATGATCGCCTCTAGAAGCAATACAGAACATACAGTGATGTGTGATGCTTTCAATTATGCGATCTATCAGTTCCATAGGAAGCGAGAGCCATTGCTCTTGCAAAGCAGTTGCAAGGGTCTTAGGGGCGGATTGAAAGTAGCGATACGTCTCCCTAAAGCATCCCAAACGTGCTCGATAGGCTTCAAGTCCGGGGATCAAGCTGGCCACTCTATGCGCATAATTGTTTCCTGTTGAAGATAATCATCTACGATGTGAACCCTGTGTGGTCTTGTGTTGTAGTCCTGTAACAGAAAAGCATCACCTATTGCCCCGGCATATGGGTGCATATAAGTATCAAGGATGTCATCTCTATAAACCTGAGCATTCACGGTTCCCTTTGGAAAGACATGGAGGTCTGTGCGTCCACCCAAAGAGATGCCATCCCAAACAAAGACACTACCTTTTCCATATGCATCTCTTTCACGGATGACAATGAATCCCAGGTTCTCTCCATATCAAATAACGTCTACTGTCGCTTTCTAGACTAAACTTGGACTCATCCGTAAAGAGAACATCCCTCCATTGATCCGGCATCCAGTGGACATGTTGTCGGGGCCCACTGCAAACGGTCCCTCCTATGGCTTGACTTGAGCGGCATGCAAATGGCTGGTCACCTCACATACAGACCACCTTTGTGAAGCCTTCTATGCACAGTTGACGTTGACACCAACCTTCCGGTGGCTGCAGCAAGGGAGGATCTAAGAAGAGTAGGAGCAATGATTCTATTCCTGCATGCACATAATGTCAAATATCGGTTATTGGCGCTCATCGTAGCAGTTGGCCGGCCTTGGCTGAACCTCCTAGATGATAAATCTATGGTTTGAAATTGCCTCAAAAATCTATGAATCGCAGAAGGACTCGCATTTAGCCATCTGGCCGCTTCTGTTTGACTTTGTCCTGCCTCTAGTCTCCCGATGGCTGTCCACCGTAGTTTTGCAGGCAAATGATGCCTGGAGGTCATTGTTAAGAATTGGCTATCTCAGATTTCTGATGTTACTATCACAGTGAAATATGTGGGCTTGCTCTCAAACGTGGACTTTCATGCTCCTTGTAGATGACATATTCTGAGTGCAGCGCCACTAATTTGCATATTGCAGTTTTACTCAGCTACTCTTACTTAGCAACATATTGAAATTTTGCACGGTTTGGTTTATTTTTGAGGAAGTTATCACTATTTTTGTGATTTTTCCTTAACTTGTGATAACCAGTAGATATGCTTTATGAAAATAATTAGTAAGGCCAAATAATGCATAAAACAATTTGATGAACATTATATAACATTACAGAATCAATTCTAAAATGGCTGCTATATGGTTGGCTATCAAATACTGCATTTTTAAATTTCCAACATAATTATATCCAGTAAAGTTGCTGAACACTGGTATATTAGTCCGAGGTTCGAAACCAGAGAACGGGCTGGCTGCATGACGTTTTTCCTCATATGTAACATGTGTACAAGCCAGTTTCTCTTAGAAAGTCCTTCTCTGAAGCAGACAGCCTTCAAGGCTTTGCCATAATCACGTATACCAAACCAAAGCAGTTATATAAGAATTTTAATTTGAAATAATGTTTTCACATGCATACACATAATAATACTTATTTCATATATATATAATCATATGAGCAGATATTTGATTAATACATATATGAAATCAGATCCAAAACTAATTACCCTACGTTTTTGTCATAAATTCATATTGCTTAATTTTTAATACTAATTTAGCTAGATAACAGAACCAAATTAGCAATCAGTACCAAACAAAAATAAACACTTCTGAAATTCCCTTTTTCCCATATACTTTCCCCTTCTAATTAGGTGCTTTTCCTTACATGATATTTACTTCTGCTGGCATTCTCTAGATTTTACCCGATGTGGATCTTTACTGAAATGTGGATGGAAGAAAGATACATCTCCTCCATTCATTTCTAAATTTCTAACTCCAAAATTTTTCAGCAGACTCACTCTCTTTCTTATACCAGAATTTCAGCCTTAATAAAAATAATCATCGATATTTTTGGCCTAGCTTGCAGAAATTTGTTAAGACTGCTGTTCAATCTTGTCTGCAATGCTAATGTCCTAAAAGTCATAGACATTCAAAGTGCCTTTTGGGTACATTTCCTTGTCTAATGCAAGACTTGCACATATCCATATTGGTTTCATAGATCTTCTTCTGCCAACTGAGAGTTAACAGTTATTGCATGACAATCGATTGATCACTTCACCAGATGGCTAGAAGTTATACCCGCTACTGATATCTTGGCTTGGACCAGTTGTAAAACTTTAGGAGATAACTGGATAGCTAGATTTGGCTTCCCCTTATCAGTTACAATTCATCAATGCTAAAATTTTGAATCCGACTTATTTAAGGATTTAATGAAGTTTTTAGGTACACACCGCATTTGAACTGCTGGTTATAATTCTCAGTTCAGTAGGCTGATTGAAAAATTTCCCAGCAACTTGAAAGTGCAAAAATGACTCACAACAGCCCAATAATGAACTAAAATTTCGCCAATAGTTTTTTTCAGTATATCTGCCATTAAGAATAACATAAATGCTACATGTGCCAAATTTGTTTACAATCTCGCACCTAGATTACCTTCAGATATGCTAAACATTACTTATTCCGTATCTCTTTCTGAATCATATGTTCCTCAGCTTCAATCAATCATGTAGTCACTCGAATCAATTCCAACTTCTAAACATGTTCAGCCATCGATTTATGTACATCCAGCACTTCAAATTTATTCACGTGTATTTCTATGGATGGATTCTGTTAAAACATCTCTAACACCACCTTACATAGGACATCACGCCATTATTAAATGAACGGATAAAAATTTATTATTGAGGTAATAAAAATATTATAATTTCGTTATTCCAACATAATGGGGTATCTGTTTATTTTGGACTGGTTGTTTGTAAGCATTTGAACAGGTCATTCACACACCGATGGATTGGGCATAGTGGGCCAGTTCCCTGGCCCCCAGTAATTTTTTATCTTAGATGTATATTTGAGAATTGTTTAAAATTTATATTATTAACTTTCCATTATTCATATTTCATCATAACATGTACATATATTGTTATACATTTTAAGTAGTATTTCATGTTATGTTATTATTTTGCATATCACTGTTTGTATACCTTGTATTTTATTTTATATGTGCATTTCAATAACTCTTATTCGAGTTCCTTGTAATCACCTTTTTTGTGTATGTATGGGTTAAGTCACTGGGAGATACACTGTGGTTATCCCATGTTCAGCTGGCATCACACTGTAACCATCTACTCTGTGAAATTCAAATATTATGCTGTAGTTCCTGCTCCAATAAATAAGTCTGTATACATAAAATTGATTGTTTTTTATTGTATTTCTGCATCTCGAAACATAGCTTGTTTGTAGAAAGCAACACTGACACAACATCAAACACCCAAAAAGGTAGAACATTTGATCTAATTATGGAATCCTGCCGAACAAGAAAGTTGGCAGAAATTTAAATGAAGAGATTGTTTCGTATATGTTAGATAATACATAGATACAAATTGTAGATATAGCATATTTTTCTTGGAACTTGTGTTCTGTAGCAGCTGTGATGTAATTTGGGTTTAAGAAAGTGTAATTTGTTGCCAAATGTTATAAGTATGCATCAAAAAGAAATTGACTATGGGGAAACAATAATTCTGTCAATATCTACACAACATATGTTATTATATACATAACACTGAAGTTTAATATAAATTTGTACTTTTTTAGTATTTAATTCAATAAATTGTAAAATTCTATTTGAAATTTTAATTAACAGAATTTTGCTAGCAATTTATTTAAAAAATAGCATACTGCATATGGAAATTTGAACCTAATAAATGAAGCCTGCTTCTAGGTGACCATCCTTCACAAACAAGGACCTGTTTAAAAGAAGGTCTTGATGAAAATCCATGTTATGCTGTTCCAAAACTATCAGGCAAACTAAATATTCTAAAATTACACAACACGGATCATTTGAGGAAGAATGGGTATAAAAGCCATCCTGATATATAGGTACTCCATACTTTAGTAACTTGGGATATTCTTATTTCAGTCTCAGCATTCGATTCTTTGCTGAGAAGAAACAAAACTCATTTTTTGAAATCTTTCATTGCAGATGAAGAAGTGAATATTATACAGTTATATTAAAAGACAAAGATCATCAGATAACCTCCTTTAGTAAAATTGAGAGGAAGGCTGCATCTCAGAACAGTAATACTTTGTGCATAGTGGGACTACAAAGATTTTATTCTATGAAATGTTGCCACCAAATCAGACAATAAATTCGGGAAAATACTGTTGCCAAATGGCAATTTTAAAAGAAATTTAAGCAAAACTGAGTAATCGTCAATATGTTATCTTCCTCTTGACAATGCTCGGTCCCACACCTGAATGATTCTCCAGACCTTAAGATTTCTGTATCTTCAAAATTCTCCGAATGGCTGCTGTTAACTTCTTTGGAGACTGTCAAGCAGCATCTCAGTTCTTTACGAATAAAAATCTAATGACTTTTTAAAAAGTGAATTTTCCAGCTGCCAGAGAGATTGCAAAAATCATTGATCAGAATACTCATATTATTCAGTAAGTTTTCCTGATGTTTTCATACTTCATATTTATCCAAAAAAAAAAAAAAGTTTCCAAATAGCAAATAATTAAAAATTAATACAAAAGCTTACATTAAAAAAAGTATATCTCAACACCGAATCAGTATTGTGGATGCAATAAGTGTAATTGTTTTGTGTCATAAGAATAAATTGGACAAATCTTAATTCACAATGTTGCTTGCATTTCATTATTTTCTATTCCTCCTTTTCTTTATATTTCTTATTAACAACTCCAACTCGAAGTTTCGGGACAAGAATTTGGCCCATAAAGTTGCTAAAATTTCCAAAAAGACCATGAATAAGTAGTATTTTTTATAATTATTATTATAATTAGCCAAAATCATGCTCCCACTTTGTACCTTGATTCCTTTTTTTTCATTATATATACAACCATAACTGTCTGGAAATACTTCAAGATGTATATCTGTGTCTTTAAAAGTATCATGACTAACACTTTTGAACATCTGTATGTGGCTTGGCTGTTTAAAGGATTAATGTCAAAAACAGCTATATAGGTATCTAAGTAATGTATTTTAGTTTTATATACATTTCCATGAAAACACTCACTCAAGTTATGTTAATTTTTCTTTTATTACAAATAATTCAAATTTCCAGTATATAAAACAATCTTGCTCATTTACATGAATGATGAATGAAGCTAAATTTCAGTAATTCAGAGACAATGATAACAATTATCTAACCCATGACATAAAGTAATGCTTGTAAATTCAGTAGTACAGTACAATTCAGAAATTTCCAAAATTCTAATCTAAAAAATTTACTCCTTTATTTCACTATTGATTTATTTTGTTTTAAGTGCACAATATTTACCCTATCATTATTAATTTGTAATATAAGAGACTAAAAAGTATCTTTCTACAAAAAATGCTGGAAATAACTTCCATATTCTTCACTACACAAATTCACAAGATGGTATACGAGTTCAAAAACTGACTGTGATATCACAAATAATCATTTATGATGATATGCAGAAATCTTTCAGGTCCTAAAAAACAAAAATTAAATTCTCCGTTCTTGAATAAGAATCATGATGCACTGATAGCTCTTTCTTCGCATA
Organism: Stegodyphus mimosarum; assembly: GCA_000611955.2. Taxonomy (NCBI): domain Eukaryota; kingdom Metazoa; phylum Arthropoda; class Arachnida; order Araneae; family Eresidae; genus Stegodyphus; species Stegodyphus mimosarum. The sequence goes on along the minus strand of KK120184.1, from coordinate 24,603 downwards.
TTCCTTTTACTATATTTGGTATTATGCTCTACAATGCATACAAGGGCTTCACCAAAGCTCAGCCACATTTATCTCAAACAGCAATACATACAAATATTGTCCACTCTTAAAGTCAACAATGAAAGTTTAGGGACTTCTGAATTGCACTGTGCAAGGCATTGATAACATCTTGTATTGAAAAGTACACTGAGTACATAAAAAATGCACATATATTATTCACTAAATAGAATGGGAGAGAAAGACAGAAAGAAAAGCACCAAGAAAATTCAAAACAACTGAAAAATATATCAATTTTATATTAAAAATACCATACACAGCAAAATATTGTTGAATTTTATTCCGTAATTAAATATTTTCAATAAATTTGTTAGTTATCCATAATTCATCTTTCTACAATTTGGATAACATATATTCTATCAAATAAAATGTAGAAAAATACAATAACAGTACAAAAGCACCAATAAAGCTAATATTTTTTACATAAAGTTTAATACAAATATAAATAAGATGCATTAAGTAAGAAACTAAAAATGTTTTGCTTGTTCAACATAATTTAATGCAATCATCTTTAAAAAATTGTTTAAATTGGAGGAAATATCCTTAGGAAGAAACTGACGGTGATATTACAATTTACAGCTTTCTTCTCAAAACAAAAACAAAACTTATCTATAATGGAAGATTTTTTTTTATTTATACATTCATAAAAATCCAAAATAATTCTAAAATCCATTTATCAATCATTTTATACTGTCGTAAAAATCCAAAATAATAACCTTCAAAGAAATATATTATTTTCAAAAAAAGTTATTTAAAGAATTAGCCCAAAGTTTTGTTAAAATCTGTAGAATGTATTCTAAATAAGGTATTTTTTTTAGTGTAATTTAAAAAAAATCTGCAACGTTTGAAAAAATTCCAAAAGCACCATTTTACAAAAACTACTGACATGAAATAACAGCTTTATAGAAGCAATAACCCACATTTGTATTTAGATATGTATTATTATACATTATAGATATTCATATTTGCAGTATCAATGGCCTTTGCAAAGTCAGCATAATAAGAAATGAAAAATATACAGAATGAATCAACTATGTACAAAACAATTTCTTTTTCATAAGTGCACATTATTAGTTTGCACTTTCACATGCATCAATCCAGTCACTATACACATCAACAGGTTCAGAAAGATCTTTAGCTTTAGTTAAGAAAATACTGTGTTTAGTTAAATGTATATGATATATATACTTAACTAATAAATATTTTAAGATAGTTTCTGGTGGTTTCAGAATTAGAGTTTTTTAAAAAAACTGCTTACCATTAAAGTTGCATACCATGAAAGAAAAGCATAATGAAACTGAATCTGGATGAAAGGTGAAGGATATGCAAATTATTAGTGTAACTGTTAGCCTATTGGGCACTGCGATATTCCACACCATACAACTGCCGCTTTCATTGATCAATACACAAGACTTCTGAGAATTTCAAATAAGTGGGTCCAAGAGGTCACAAAAAGCAATGTGAAGGATCTCAACTCCTCCTCCTATACATTCACTAATGCCTCAGATGAGAGATAACCTGTCAGCACTGACGTTACCTGCAGTGCTGCAGATTGTCAGTAAAGTAATCACTGATTCAGGTTTCCTTGATATTATAGAAGAAGAATCAACACTTAGAATGGTGCGTTCACACCAACGGTGTAACATCATCCATCAAATCCAACTTTTGCTCAGAGTAACACGAGGCCAGTATTTATGTATGCAGGGGAATGAATGTTTGAAGCTTATATTCGCCATTGTTATATTGACTCAACACCTGGACTGAAGGTATAAGGCGCCACTGGATAAGCATCCTGTTAGATCCCTAGTCATCATATCTAGCATTTTGACTAGCCATTGTTTCATTACTGAGTTTTTAATGCCCTGTGCTGTATCTTTAAGGTCTCCATCACTCCACCTTTCAAAACGACAATGCACGACCATATGTCACATATGCTGTCCTACTTTTCCTCAATAAACAGGGTACTTAACTTCCTGTTTATTAAGTTTTTCCTGTTTAAATTACCTTGGCCAGCATATTCTCGAAATTTCTCATCAACTGAGAAAATTTGATTAAGGCTTGCATACAGCCTTGCACAATACCCACCAGCCAGTACAACAGATAAACTTTAGCCCAGAATTGAAGCTGCATGAAATTGCCTTTCAACTGTTAGTCAAGTTCTGTTTGACTTTATGGTGAGTCCTATAACAGTTGCCACAAACAGGTGCTTAGTGGTACCGATTTCTACATATTTTATACCTCAAAATCAACTGCAGTTTTAACATTATATTTTTTTTTTTTTTTTTTGTAAAATAAGGGTTTTGCTGACTGCTTTCCTTCATGGATAATAATTTTATAACCAGCATTATATATTTCACAAATACACATTTATAATCTACATCTTGTACAATAATAATATTTATATTAGCTACTAAGCATGCATAAAATAATCATAATCATTCTAGAAAGACAAATCTAAAAATATATTAGGTTTCATAGGATTCCAGTTAAGAACTGGCACAAGCATGAACTGACCATGCAAAATAATAACAAGCCCTTATGGTAACAAAATAAATACAAAGTAGATAATACTCCTCATCCATGCAAAATTAAATGAACATACTTTATTGCTTAATTCATCGATTAAAATATCAGAAGAAAAAATTTTACCTTTCTTAATAAATTTATATAAATAACATAACTGGCTTTCATAATTTAAGTTCATCAAAACTTTTTTTTTTCTTGAAGTACTGAATCTTAAAATGTTTTTTCCTCATAATCCAAAATATAATTTGTTTCAACTCCTTTTGTGATTAATGACAAACCCTTTCTTTCATTACTCAGTTCAATGAGTATTTTATGTAGTTTCCTGAACAAAATAATGGGGGAGGGAGATTTGATTTTAATAAAGAATATTTTACATGAGCAGAAACAGCTACATTTATTTACAGAATATATTACAATGAATTTGTGTAAGAAAAAATGTTTTTAGCCCAAAGGGACATTAGCCTAGAAGTGCTATTAGTCTCAAAATGGCATTTTTCATTGAATTACTTTTCAAATTGTCGCCACGAAATATTATCAACCTGTATTACTTTTAAAGAAATTAATAAAGAATCTGCATGAATGTATGTATGTTTTTCACGTTATGAAACAACAACAGTACCTAGAGACATCAAATTTTGAATAACATTGTCCTCCAACCGAACATGAGCGAAGCCCGAATTTTGAATTTGTTTCATTACCTATTTCATATTTTGCAAAACTTTAACAAATTTTTAATTTACAGAATCAACAATTTCAGAGTGAGCAGTGGCAACACTGTACAGAAAAAAAAAATTTTTTTTTTTCATCTCCAGCGTGGTGGATTGCCTATTGTAAATTCTAAAGATATGCTCTTTTTAGATACTTTTAGCCTGAATAAATGCTTTCAAAATGAGTATGTGTGTACAAGCATGTAAATGAAAGGAAAAAAAAAAAAAGCCCGCCCCTTTGAGCATATAAAATATGAAAGCTTTCAAATATTTCTTTTTTTCCTTATCATCTGCACCCCGAAAAGCATTCATAAGGCAACACATTACATTGTAAAAATAGCTAAATGACAAACTATGTCATTGCGAAAATATATTTATGTTGCAACCCAGTTAATCCTTTTTCTGATCTGTGTTTGCTTTGAGTACTTTTTTTTTTTTTTTTTTTTTTTTTACGAATCATAATGGGACAGTGGAGTCTGTCGGCTGATGAAAAAGAAAGTGCTGCATTTCTTCTAAAGTATGGCATCTTGCCCAACAGTAAAGAATGACAAAACTCACATTTCACGAAGCTGTACTTCTTAAACAATCATTGCCCACCAGTGGCCAAGTGGTAAAGTCACTGAACACTGGTAGTTTGGTGGAAACAGGCTGGCTGCATGGGCATTTTTATGGTTTTCCCCCATGTGTAACTTGTATACAAGCGGGTTTCTGTTAGAAAGTCCTCCACGAAGGCATCACTCCCCTTAGGCAGATAGCCCTTGAGGTTTTGCCATAATCACATATAACCAAACCACATCTTAAACAATCAAATTTTATGGAAATGCAGTGTGAAAAATTGTAAGTAAAATGCTATAATGTGGGTTCGAAATTGGTTTGAAGAGAGCTGTACCTCATTTGCAACAACTATTTGCTTCATTTATTGTTAGAAAAATATACATTAATTAAGTTCTGTGAATAAAAACTGGAACTATGTGTGTAATTTTCTGCTTTTTAAGGAAAAACAGATTGCTGTGTATATACAGAGAAGAATTTATTGTTGTCCTCTCCATATATATAGGAGGGGTAATCAGCACTGAAAAATTCTTGGTCAAATACCCTATATTACTTTGTTATGCCCCTGGATTTCTGCAATGTAAAATCTAGCAATAATCGGCAACCATATAAATATTCTAATAATTCTCTGCAACCCCATTTTTTAACATCTCATTAGAAATCCTATCCTTGCTCTTCCTTTACTGCATCAAACTCAACAAGCTTTAATCAGGAATAGCTTTTAAAAAAGTTAATTATATTAGCCTAATGATTTGAATTTGTGCAGCATACCTCCAATTACAACTATCTTACCCCAAAATTCAGTAATCAAAAACATATTTTTAAAGTTTTCACATAGCACTAATTTTCTGACATTTTCTAATATTTATCTGCAGCTTCATTTCTGTTAGTAAATAAGCAGGTGTTCTTCACAGAGATATTTTAAACAACTGCCACTTTTTTGAATGCCTTTACAAACCATTTAATAAAATCCAGTTTTGTGCAAAGCTGGGGTTAAAAATAAATCCCTTCCATATATATATATTTTTTTTCGCTGACAGAGCACCCCCCCCCCTCCATAAAAAAAACTTTTGAAGAGATAAGTATAACTGCTCCCAGTGTTGACTTTCTAATATGCTATTCTGCTCATGTAGGAGACAATAGAACCGAACAGAAGTAAACTGCTGTCCAGTATGCATACATAATATTTAAGGGCTGTAAAAAATCATCTATTCATGGCCATTACATTTTAAATGCAAGAAAAAAGATCTAAATTTTCATAGATTTGGTTTACAGGTACGTAAATAATTAAACCTTCTCCTGTCATATTAGGGGATTGAAATTATCAGAGAAATTTTGCTCTCCTCCCAAGTTTTAAAATTAGATTCAGCCACTGCAGACAGTAAACAAAAAAATAACAGAACTGTGCAGTGACTTCTGGATGCTGTCATGACATAAGAACATGTAATTCACCCCAAGCTGAAATCTATCTACCTACTTGTAACTGTTTTATGTTATGTTTCAATAATATTATGAAAGGAAATTCACATTCATGCTACAATAATAATTTTAAAGTATTTTAAAATTCATAATCAAATTAGAGGTAATTCCTAAATAATTAGAATTATGTGTGTAGTTACAGTAAGCAAATAATAGCATACCTACTATGTCATTTAAAAAAATCAAACTTGGGGAAAAAAAAAAAAAGATTGCCTGATACCTAAATTTTAACGCCACTTTTAAATTAAAGATTTAAAATGATACTACGGGGGAGGGAGTTTTTTTTCATCCCAGGACTGTATTGTGTATTCATCTACTATGATCTTTTTTTGCAAAAGCATATGTAAGCTCTCGTATTTATACATTAATTAAAAAATATCTTTTATGGCTCTTTACCAATATTTAAAACACTAAAAAAACCCAATACTTAAATAAATAAATAAAAATTTAAAGAAAACTAGTAAAACTCTTACATGCACATGTTTACCTAGAAAATTTTAAAACATTCTGACTACAAATAATACAGAATTATACCATATATTTCCAATAAGCCAATCCGTATATATGCCAAAAGTGCATTTTTTCTTCAAAAATTTACCCCAAATTCAAAACCTATATATAAGCAGAAATGGCGTTTGGGGGGGGGGAATTCATTAACATTCAAACAGGTTTCCAAGCAAGTAAAGTGGGTTCAATATTTTCCACTCAAACCACTATAAAGTAAAAAACCAGATGCCAATGATGATAGTTTTAGGTCTCGTAACCTGAAGCTAAAACTTTTTTTTTCCCTTCATTTATTGCCTTGCACACGATCACATGATATCTGTACTAGTCTCATTTTCTGTGCCATTTTATTTATTTATTTATTTATTTTTTGTCTGAGAGATGAGCAGAAAGAGAATCCTTATATGGCATATTTCAAACTACAGGTGATTGTGATTGGTGAAAATTCTAACAACAGAATGGCTGCCTAGCATTTCTCCATAAATAAAAAGCAAGTTCAAGAGTAGAAGAAAAACCTCTTGAATTAGTGGAGATGCCAAAATCAAAAAGACAGCACATGGTTGTCAGCCTATGTTTCTTGACCTGAAAAGAAAACCTGCCAAATGGATTGAAGAATTGCAAATAACGGTTTTACTGTACCTCATGTAACTATCCGAATCAGAGCAACCCGAATTCACTCAAAGCAAGTCAGTAGATTCCACTGCTTCTATAGGATGGTGCAATCATTTTATGAACAGATACAATTTATGCACAATAGCTCACACTAAGCTTCAAATGCTCACATTAAGCTTCACAAGGCAATGCCAAAAAAATTCCCTTCAGAGCTAGAAGCAAAAGTTGAAGTATTTAAACAAGACACAATAATCATAAAAAGAATATGGTTTTGGGTAGCATCAAATTGGTAATACAGACAAAATTCATATGGTATTTGACATGCCATCAAGTTACACTGTTGATACTGAAGGTTTTAAAATCATTTTCACGAAGACAACAGGTTATGAAAAATAACATTTTGTGGCATATATCTGCTACATGGCAGAAATCTGTTTACCTTCTTCAGTTATTTTCAAGTGAAAAAACTGCCTGGGGGTGTAATGTTAACTGAAATTTTAGTGTGTATCCATGAAAAAGGTTGGATGAATAAGTGTGGGATCTTGAATCGGTTGAAAAGAACATAGATCCAAACAACAAAGGCACTGTGTGCAAGAAATCATCCATGTTGGTTTGAGACTCATTCAATTCGCATTTGACAGATGACAAGTACCACGAAATGAAAGCAAAAAAAGGCTATAATACCAGAGGACTGACACCTATGCTCAAACCACTAGATGTTAGCTTGAACAAGCCATTCAAGGATAGGTTTTACATCTAGTAAATGGATGGAGTGGATGGCAACAGAAGACAAAGCTATAACAAATAAGGAGGAATTTGAAAGTGGATTTAGTAATACTTGTACACTGAGTAAATAATGCATGGTTATGATTGGACAAGTGATAGTTCAACTCCTAAAAAGTACTCTATCAGTAACTGTATAATAGAAGTGAGGATGATTTTGTATGTGATATTCCAACGAGTGAAAATGAATTTTACAAACTAATCAGAAACTTTGATTTTGTCACGGACTTTGAATTTTTTTTTTTTTTCCCCATACAGGTTGCATTCAAAATATCCAAACTGTAAATTACAAGGCTTACTTTCCATCATGATTTTTATATGCTAATTATTTCTAGTATTCTATTATTTTGAGGTGAACGTTTTTAGTACTTTACAGCTAGCCAGGACAAATTTCACCAACATCAGATTTTTCATTTAAGCAACAACACAATAAGCCAGCAGTATAAACAGTTTCAAAAATAAAACAATTCATTTTCAGAAAACAAATAACTCATTTCATTTAAAATTATGAAATATAAACTAGAGAAATAAAATGCTATATCTGGTGATTTATCACTTCTGCCAGCTAACAGAAAAGTACCTATGATTTTTTTTTTTAGATTAGTGCATTCATATATAAGCCTCGCAATTTAGCTTTAGAAAAAGTTCCAAAACTTCTTGGCTTATACATGGAATATATGTTATTACAAGAGAATTATTAAAGACAACTTTTCCCAACCACTTTCAGTTTTCTTAATAAGACTGCATTCACAGCCCAATGTCTTTTTTAATTTTATTTAAAGTCTCAATATCATAATGCTACTTTTTCACACTATTTAGTTCTCAAAAGTTAACATTACAAGTAGTACTTTTTCAAGACCTTACTTGTTTTAGTTGATAATAACAATGACAAAAGCTTTTCTTAATTAATATATATATATATATATACTGGTATGAGTTTTTTTATCCTTTTATACACATTTCGAATTTAAAACAGAAAATTTTAATGCAACTTCACATAAGGATACAGTTAATAGATGTCTGGAAATCTTCTAAACAAACACGGCATGTGATACGACCCGTATTTCTTTGTCGATCCCTAAATAAAAAAGAACATAATTCAAATATAAATCCTATTTATATTCCTTATCATAATTAACTACATGCTTCTGCTATTGCCTATATTTTTGTAAACATTAAAAGAATTACTGGTACTTCCTCTTTATAGAAACAAAATGTTACTGATTTGTATAAGCAGACATGAATTATGTTCCTTGATTGAAAATTTTCCCTTTTTAAAACATATCAGTTTTTCATGTTTAAATATTAATATGCATGTTTTTAAATTATAAAATTATTTTAATTATTAAATATTTAAAACGCTAACTTCTACTTTGGTAAGAAACAAATAGTTACCAATTTGCCACATGTACAAATTGTTCTTTAGCTACTGATTTCTTTTCCCCCTTTAAAATACAACAATTTTTTTAACATATTTAGTATTCCTTCCTACTCTCGCTATGCTTCTATGGAATAGACGCAATAGCTGGAGAGTACAGCACTTATGTAAATTAATGAAATGGAAAACAAAAAGCACAGGGCAATAATGCCTAATAAATTGTGTGTGTATGCGAATCATTATTTAATTTTTACACGTTTTTGTGAGATAATGTATTTTTCTTACTGAATCAGATATAGCAAACAAACTTCTGGTGCCTTGAAGCTTGCTATAGTGGGGTTCAAATATAATTTTTTAACAGAAAGCCATTATTTATTTAAATTTTAATTGCATTAATATATTAAATTATACATAGAATATTTGAAAATATATTTATTTTAAAACTTTTTATTGTTGCAAATTATTATATTGTTGTTTTATTGTACTTTTTACTATTGCAAAATTTTATAATTATAGTATTCAAAATTTTTCACAGCATATTAAGTCACCCTGCTCATAGTCACTTTTGACAAGCCCTAAGTCGGACTTTATAATGAGATTTGACTTTAAAAATTAATGAATTATTTCCTCACATTTTTACTTCACAAGACTTTTCATGATTACAGAAAGGACAGTTGAACTGAGTCTCGAGGGGCATTATAGCTTTCTGTTTCGGTGGTGGTTTCCTTTTACTACGTCGTCTTCCCATCTCTGAACTAAAAAATACAAAACATAGTGAGAATTAAAAAAATACATACAGATTGATCATTTTGAAGCACATTAAAAAAAATTTAAAAAAAAAAGCAGATCAAAGAATTAGACAATTATATAATTTTGTAGAAAATATGTGACTCTTCTTCTGACAGAAGGAGAGTAATCAATCATGTAGAAATAATAAATTGAAGACAGAAAATAATCTGAATACTTCAATATATTCATCACACAAACATAAAGGAAATTAACATCATAGAGAATAATAGTTTTTAATCTCTCTTTTTTTTAAATTTCTCCTCCTTCATCACAGATTAAAATAGCATCACATGTTAAGATTTTAATTCAACATGCGTAATTCCAAATTATGCAAAACTGAACATATTTTGACAAAGAAAAATCTAAATTTTATTCATTAATCAACTAATATATGATTCACAAAATCATGTTATATAAATATAATAAACAACAGGAATACTAATTCATTACTTACTAAATTTTGATTGGAAGGAGAAAAATTAGATACTATATAAAGGATAAAATTACCAAAGCTAAAAAAATCAATTTT
>KK120184.1:0-12114 GCA_000611955.2 Stegodyphus mimosarum | reverse complement strand
GTGTTAATTTGAGTAGTTATTTCAGTTCTCGTTTTATTCTTTGAATGCGGTGTTTTTCTATTGAGTGTTTGCTATTTTCGTACGTATATTTCACTAAATACCAAGTCGCTATGGATTTAGCTGTGATGCTGAGAGAGGTGAGTGAATGTACATGTACATTTATTACTTTATTGGAAGTGCAAGGGATTTTTATGTTTCTTTAAATTTTTTAAGTTGCTTAATTTTTATATTTTATTGCCTTTTATTGAAATAATTTGGCTCAGCTGAAGAACAGAACGCTGGTATCGTTTGCAATTTATTTTTTTATTTTGTTGATTTGTGCACATTGCCTACATTGTGCAATTCGCTGATGTTTTTTTAAGTTAAAATGGAACGCTGTGCACATGGCATTTTCTTGTAATTTATTTTCGTTATTTTAACTTATTTTGTTGATTTGTGTACGTTGCCTACATTGTGCAATTCGCTGATGTTTTTTTTAAGTTAAAACGGAACGGTGTGTACTTGGTATCGTTTGTAATTTTAATGCCCTTTTAAAAAAAATTCCTTCTTTCTTGGATGCCATTTTGGTTACGTTCTCGCGGAGCATGTCGGGAAGGTTATGTAACGGCATAAAATGTGTAAGTATTACAACATAAAATGTAAATAATTAATTTAAACTTAACTGACAAATATTTTAATGATCATAATGTTCGTTTTGCGTATTATTTTATTATCTTTGTGGCAACAGTTTCCATACTAATTTATGCTTTAGAATTCTATGTTTTGTTTACAATAGGTTTTCGTGGAGCATGTCAGGAAGGTTGCAATTGCAAAGACGTTTCGCAGAAACGCGCCGAATTGGCGATTTTCAAAACATCGCCAAGCAGTGGGCTAAAGCGCATTTTCACCCCCAAATGCTCTGTGATATATTCTGAAACTTGAAGCTCATTTATACTTTAACATAATTTAAATTCTGGAGAAAGTTCATAAAAGGGAGAAATATAGAACAGCCACTATAAGGAGACAACTAGTTAATTAAAATAAAACTTTATACATCAAGATGAAATAACTCCCTTCAATGCATTAGACATACCAAAGATGAACTATCATGTTACTGGGAATATATATACAGTCAAATGGAAGAAATAAAGCTAGGACAGCCGGCTTCCTACTCAATGGTTATTTGGGGATATTTGTGACAGAGCAAAAATATTTGTCATGTTCCCCAGTCATTGTGTTACCACAAAAATGAACAGAATAAAAAAACACATTAAAGATGGAAGAACTGAAATAATTTGGTTATATTCATAACTAAGTGAGTCACTTACATAGTTCCACTGACATTGAAACTGGCACACACAGAAAAAATATGGAACACATTATCATCATAAACAATTAAAAAAAAACTTTTCCACCTACATAACAGAACTATAATATTTTAAATTCATACAAAATCATTCCAAAATCACTAAAAACGAGTTGTATTAAGTGTTAAGTTTCCTTTCTTCAGCTACTATTAGTTATCATAATCTATATTTTCGTGACAACTTTTTTGAAATACTATGTTATAAATCCATTAATACATTACATTAATATGGTAGAACATTTACAACCAAAGTTCTATTAAAGAGTACCGTGGCCAGATTAAAATAAATGTCCCTCATTTTAACCTAGTCACTTTATTGGCTATCAAAATTGTTGGCGGTGTTTACGTTTACCGGGCGCTTTGCGGAAGAAAACCCCGAATTTCTTCATTTCGTATTTTTTTGGTGACGGAGTATTAAGCTCCAATCCAATCATAAAATTTTAATAAAGGGTTATATTATACTTTTTTTATAATTTTTAAAATTATATACAAAGGAATGAGCGTTCCTACACGAAAAACTGTTTGCAAGCAGAATAAATTATAAAAAGCAAATACGGACAAAATTTTAAATATGAAATATTAAACCGATAAAAGTTAAAATATGGAAGCTTAGCCCACGGAGTTCGAAAGAACACAGTATTAAAAGTTTATCCAGACAATACATCCAATAACAAGTTAAAAATATTGTAACTAAGAAGGAAAATAATGGAAAAACATACCTAGATAAAAGAATTAATTTACGTTAATCGCCAAAAAAGTTCGCAATTATACTACGACACTGTTTACCCGCTTTCAAGTTTTGAATCCCTTCACTTCGTTTCCCAATACTGGCATATGCGATGAATTTAGAACTTTGGAACTTTGTGGCTATATATGATTGTGGTATATGCAAGGAGGAGGTTAGTCTCGGCTATTGCAGTACAAAGAGAGTGAAGCTTGGGGAAGAAAATAAGCCACGCCACGCGAGAACAAGAAAACGCTGCCCTTACTAAGCGAAGTGAGGGTAAACATGGAGGTTGGAATAGACCTCCATGAGGGTAAACGTCAGCTGATGCAAAGTTCTCAGTGTGTTACTTTCGCCTCAAACGAAAGCAAAAAATTTCTGGGACTTGTATATATTATTTTCTATTTTTACTGTACGTTACTGTGTCAAATCTACGATAATATGTAAGAGATATGCCATTGCGAAAGATACGCTTGACGATATCTAATTGCTATTATTGCTTATCCAACGAAGACTTCATCCGTGGCCGATAGATGGCCCCTCTCCTGATCAAATTCTACTGAAGACTTTGCACTTTTATTATAAGTGTACAGGATGTTTCTATTTTTATTGAATTTAACGAACTTTTACAGGTTCTCAGGGGAATGATAAACATATAGCGGTAAAGGCCTTCGGGTCGAACACCACTTAACGAACGATGATCTCCGATCTCCGTTTCTTATTTTCTGATGTGAGAGGCCTGAAGTATTGAATTGTTACAACGAAATAATGTTTACATTTCCGATAGTATTTCCATGTAAAAAAATGTTTTTGAACATGCATAAAAAAGTAGAATAATCGAAATGTATGCTTGAAAGACCTTCAAGAAAGAGTTTGAGTATTTTCTTTGTGTAACGTGCACGAAGAAACATATATAGTTCTGAAATTTTCCTTTTTCATAATAATAAAAATAAATGGGATACTCCATTAACTTAGATGTGACATCAAAACGGTAAATAAACAAGGAGAGGGGAGAGTCTAGCTGTCCATGGAAAAGAAAAGAGTTTACTTCAAAGTGTGATCATATTACATTACAAATCTTACCTTTCATGTATGTAACTTTATCTTGTTTTGTGCTCGAGTAAATATATAATAACAGGATTTGATTTCTAGTCACATTTGTTGTGTGAGTTTTAAAAATAACAATGTAGAATTTACATGATTTTTATCGTTGCTTATTCAAGTTAAGGGTTTTCAGAACAAAAGTACTATTTATAACACGGAAAATTTGAGAATTTTATATGTTTAGAAAAGTTAAAATATAATCAATTTATGGTTTCATCGTCAGTCATTTTTTTTGGTCGTAATACTTTTAATGCTAACATGCTGTTGTGTCTTTTCAGTGTGGGTTCAGCTAAGGGCAGGATGCAATGAGATAGGAGAGGTTAACAACACTAACATTTATTTCTAACTACTAAGACAGACATAGCGCTGCGCATTTTCGCAGTTTTACATTACACCTAGTCTCGTATCCTGACGTTGTCCGGATATATGAGTACTGATATTCTTGAAGTCAGATGCTACATCACTCCCCACTTATTTAGAGATTCAATCTCTGAGGAGCTTTGCGGATGCGCGAAGATCCTCTTAGTTCTGGCTGGAGCTGCTGCAAGTCTTTATCAGGATTTACTGGAATAACTGGTTCAGTTTTCCTCGAAACTGACGAAGTTTCAAGTCCGGCTGAAGTTTGCACAGCTTCACTTCTTTGTTCGATATCCTCGTCCGGAGCCCGTGGCTTCACGTTGACATCTGAAGTAGTAACCACACGAGGTTTATAGATTACCGGTGCAGACGGAACCTCGCTCCCTACCGATCTGATCAGATCGACGTGCCGGCGCAGTAAAGTTTCTTGAGCATCAATGGTATAATGCAGCGCTACATCTTTATGTGTCACTGTGCCAATTTTCCATCGAGAATTTGCCGATCTATAATCCCGAATGGCAGCTTTTTCTCCGATCGCAAAAGTTCTGTGTTTGAAATCATAAGTATCCCTTCGGATGCGTTCTTCCACTCTTCGTCTAAGATTTGGAACAACTAAATCAATCCGAGTTCTAATTTCTCTTTTTAAGAATAACATTGCAGGACTTAACAATGTTGTTATATTCGGTGCCTTCCTATAATTCATGAGGAATATGGCAAGTTTTTGCTTAATATTTCCTGGATAACCTTGCATTGCACATAAGGCTTGTATAACGACGTAAACGTACCGCTCTGCTTGCGCGTTACTTGCCGGTTTAAATGGAGCACACGTTTTGTGTTTAATTCCATTATTTCTCATAAAAGTTTCAAATTCGCCTGATGTGAACTGAGGACCATTATCACTCACTACTACAAAAGGCAGTCCGTATCTTGAAAAACAGTTTCTCAAACATTCAACTGTCCGAAAGGAATTTGTTGACTTTAAAGGATACACTTCTAGCCATTTAGAATGTGCCTCAACGATCATCAAGGATATTCATTCAAAAATAGGACCGGCAAAATCTATGTGAGTACGTTCCTAAGGCGCACTTCGATATTCCCAGTGATGGACCTTTGCCATTACTGGATCTGATTTAAACTAAATACAATCAACACAGTTTGTAGAAACTTCTTCAATATCATGATCAAATCCCTTCCAAAAGACGTAGGATCTGGCGATTGCCTTCATTTTAACGATTCCTAAATGTCCTTGGTGTAACTCTTCGAGAATTTTAACTCGGAGCTTTTTCGAAGCAACTACTCTCTGACCATTCATTATACAGTCATCTTGTAAATCCTAAAGCTTTGATAATACCTAGTCGGCATATGTTTGTTAATAGCAAACATCATGAGGGGGAATCAATTAGTAGTTAGGTCACTGAATTACGCTCGTTAGAGATTTCTTGCGAATATAAAAAAGATATGTTGAATACAATGTTAAGGGATGTTTTCGTTAGTGGTCTACGATAAATCAATATCTTAGATCGGTTATTTCAGGAAGATGATATCGATTTAGAGAAAAAATTAAAGATAGCCTTGGCGATGGAAAAGGCGGTTAAGGGTGCGAATGAGATTACAGGCAAATCCGCAGAACGGAAAGTACTTAAAACAAAGAATAATGAGTCCAAACCGCGGAAACAAAACTTTCTTGCAAAGAATAATAAAGGTAAAAATGAAACTTGTTCGCGTTGCTTAGGGGCAAATCACAATAAAAATAATTTTAAATTCTCAACAAGTGAATGCAGGTTTTGTAAAAAAATTGGTCATGCCGAAAAAGCGTGTTATTTGTCTAGGAAAAACCGACAGGTTCAGCAAAAGAAAGTTGAGGCAAATAATGATTATGATTCGAAAATGGGGTTCCTATCTGTGGATTTAGATGCAGAACGCACATGTTAAAAGAGGAAGAGCCGAAGAGACCGCCGATAATGTTTCAAGTTAAAATTGAAAACAAACCAGTTAGTATGGAAGTTAATACTGGGGGAACAGTTTCGGTAATGTGTATAAACGAATTTAGAAAAATTTACAATTAAAAGATTCAGAACTACAAATTTAGTTTTTAAAACTTACAGGGGTGATAAGGTGGCACCTTTAGGGTATGTTCCTGTTAAAGTTGAATACCAAGGTCAAAAGTTAGTTTTAAATTTATACATTGTGAAGGAAAATTTGGACACAATCTTCGATCGAGAATGACTGTATAAAATCAATCTCGATTGGAATGCCACCAAAATAGTGACAACTGTGAGTGAGTTGAATTTTAAAAGAGATTGCTTGAGGAGTATAAGGAAATTTTTGACGGTAAATTAGGTGAAATTAACAATCACGAAGTAAAATTAAATTTGAAACCTAATACTCAAACAATATTTTGTAGGTCACGACTGGTACCCTTATAAGGTATTTCTCCCGCCTTCTTCGCATGCCTTCGTGGTGTAGTTGTCTGCATGCTCGACGCGTAACCGAGAGGTCCGTGGTTCGATTCCTGGCGAAGACGTTGCTCATTTTTCATATCTCCTCCTTCGAAATAACCTAATGTCTCTACACTTACGCCCGAACTAAAAAGTTGGTGGATGATCATTCTCCACCACCGCGATTTCGCGATTGGGTCCCCAAAACCCCAGTCACCCTTTAAAGGGGGAGTATATAAGGTATTTCTCCCGCCTTCTTCGCATGCCTTCGTGGTGTAGTGGTCTGCATGCTCGAAGCGTAACCAAGAGGTCCGTGGTTCGATTCCCGGCGAAGGCGTTGCTCATTTTTCATGTCTCCTGCTTCGAAATAACCTAATGTCTTTACACCCTTCGCATTAAAAAATAGAGTTGAATCAGAAATTCATCGGCTTGAGAAAGAAGGTATCATTGAGAGGGCGGAGACTTCAGAGTGGGCAACACTAGTTGTACCAATCGTTAAATCAGATGGTTCCATTAGGGTTTGTGCTGATTATTCTGTGACACTGAATCCTAATTTGGAAGTGCCACAGCATCCATTACCAAAACTCGAAGAAATATTTTCATGTCTTAATGGAGGTAAACATTTCTCTAAACTTGATTTCAGTCACGCTTATCTACAAATGAAGGTGCATCCGGAGAGCCAACGATTATTAACAATAAACACGCATAAGGGGTTGTATATCTGTAAACGCTTAATGTATGGATTAAATGCTGCCCCAGCTATTTGGCAAAGTTATGTTGAGGGATTATTTCAGGGGATCGAAGGAATTAAAATTTTTATGGATGACGCTCGAGTGACAGGACCGGACGATCAGTCTCATTTAAAAGCATTGGAAATATTCTTCAAAAAATGCACGGTCCAAAATTGAATTTAACTAAAAGTAAATTTTTTCAAAACGAGATTGAATTTTTAGGGCATAAATTGATGCCAAGCGATTGCATAAAACGGATGAAAAGATTTTGGCAATTGCTAATGCCCCTACACATAAAGGTGTCCAAGACATCAAAAGCTTTTTGGGATTAGTGAATTTTTATGGCAAATGTTGCACTAATTTGGCAACCTTGGCACATTCCTTAAATAATTTAACAAAAAAAAATGTTAAATGGAATTGGTCAAAAACCTGCCAAATCGCTTTGAAAAAATAAAAAAAGAAATTTGTTCAGACAGAGTTTTAATGCATTACGATCCCATATTACCGTTGATGCTAGCTACTGATGCATCTCTGGTAGGTCTTGGGGCAGTGCTCTCGCATGTTTTGTCCAATGGAACGGAAAGGCCTATAGCCTCCGCATCGAGGACACTGACTACCACAGATCAGAAATACGCCCAAATCGATAAAGAAGCACTATCAATTGTTTGGGCTTTCAAAAAGTTTTATCTATATCTAAAGGGAGGATGCTTTTCTCTGGTCACAGATCATAAACCTTTAGTGGCTATTTTCAAGTCGAAAAGAGGGCTTCCTATCCTCACAGCCACCCGACTTTTACATTATGCACTGATATTGCAGGCATATCAGTTCGATATTGTGCATCGAAATACCAAAGAACATGGTAATGCTGACTGCTTGTTGCGTATACCTCTTAAGTACGAAGATTTAAGCATTAAGGATGATGTTGAAATATTCCAACTCTCCCAAATTGAAACTCTTCCTGTAACAGCTAGGGAAATAGCACGGGAAACACGAGCTTATGAAGAATTAATTATTCTTTATATGAAATTAAAATCTGGCGAAAGTCAGATGCTATACATGCAATTACTTCCTGTAGAAATTATTGCAATTACATAATGTAGAAAATGTAGAAATAAAATGAAATGGCGCGAAAAGTAAAGGAAAAAGAACGCGAAGAATCTGCGGTCTTTAACTTATAACTGCCAGAAACGAAATTGGGTGTGGTTAGTTCTAGTGGTTCTGGTTGTGTCTTTGCAGTGTGGGTTCAGGTAAGTGCAGGGTGCAATAAGAACGGACTAGTTCAACAACACTAACATTTATTTCTAACTACTAAGACAGACATAGCGATGCGCCTTTACGCAGTTTTTTACATTACACCTAGTCTCGTATCCAGACGTTGTCCGGATATAAGAGTACTGATACTCTTGAAGTCAGATGCTACATCCCTCCTCACTTATTTAGAGATACAATCTCTGAGGAGCTTTGCGGATGCGCGAAGATCGTCTAGGTTCTGCCTGGGGCTGCTGCAAGTCTTTATCAGGATTTACTGGAATAACTGGTTCAGTTTTCTTCGGAACTGAGGATGTTTCAAGTCCGACTGAAGTTTGCACAGCTTCACTTCTTTGTTTGATGTCCTTGTCCGGAGCCCGTGGCTTCACGTTGACATCTGAAGTAGCAACCACACGAGGTTCATAGTTTACCGGTGCAGACGGAACCTCGCTCCCTACCGATCTGATCTGATCGACGTGCCGGCGCAGTAAAGTTTCTTGAGCATCAATGGTATAATGCAGCGCTACATCTTTATGTGTCACTGTGCCAATTTTCCATCGAGAATTTGCCGATCTATAATCCCGAATGGCAGCTTTTTCTCCGATCGCAAAAGTTCTGTGTTTGAAATCATAAGTATCCCTTCGGATGCGTTCTTCCACTCTTCGTCTAAGATTTGGAACAACTAAATCAATCCGAGTTCTAATTTCTCTTTTTAAGAATAACATTGCAGGACTTAACAATGTTGTTATATTCGGTACCTTCCTATAATTCATGAGGAATATGACAAGTTTTTGCTTAATATTTCCTGGATAGCCTTGCATTGCACGTAACGCTTGTTTAACGACGTAAACGTACCGCTCTGCTTGCCCGTTACTTGCCGGTTTAAGTGAAGCACACGTTTTGTGTTTAATTCCATTATTTCTCATAAAAATTTCAAATTCGCCTGATGTGAACTGAGGACCATTGTCACTTACTATTACAAAAGGCAGTCCGTATCTTGAAAAACAGTCTCTCAAACATTCAACTGTCTGAAAGGAATTTGTTGACTGTAAAGGATACACTTCTAGTCATTTAGAATGTGCGTCAACGATAATCAAGGACATCCGTTCAAAAATAGGGCCGGCAACATCTATGTGAATACGTTCCCAAAGCGCACTTGGATTTTCCCAGTGATGGACCTTTGCCTTTATTGGATCTGATTTAAACTTAATGCAGTCAACACATTTTGTAGAAACTTCTTCAATATCATGATCAATTCCCTTCTAATAGACGTAGGAACTGGCGTTTGCCTTCATTTTAACGTTTTCTAAATGTCCTTGGTATAACTTTTCGAGAATTTTAACTCGGAGCTTTTTCGGAACAACTACCCTCTGACCATTCATTATACAGTCATCTTATAAGGTGTACTCTGCCTCGCTACCTTCCAAACTTTCTCCAGATTTTCATTTCATATAAAGAATACTTAATCTTCAACAGTCTCGGAGCTTTTTCGGAACAACTACCCTCTGACCATTCATTATACAGTCATCTTATAAGGTGTACTCTGCCTCGCTACCTTCCAAACTTTCTCCAGATTTTCATTTCATATAAAGAATACTTAATTCTTCAACAGCTCGTGTTTCCCGAGCTATCTCCCTAGCTGTTACAGGAAGAGTTTCAAATTGGGAGAGTTGAAATATTTCAACATCATCCTTAATGCTTAAATCTTCGCAGTTAAGAGGTAGGCGCGACAAGCAGTCAGCATTACCATGTTCTCTGGTATTTCGATATCCAATATCAAACTGATGTGCCTGCAATATCAGTGCATAATGTAAAAGTCAGGTGGCTGTGAGGATAGGAAGCCTCTTTTCGACTTGAAAATAGCCACTAAAGGTTTATGATCTGTGACCAGAGAAAATCGTCTTCCCTTTAGATGCAGAGAAAACGTTTCGACAGCCCAAGCAATTGACAGTACTTCTTTATCGATTTGGTACTTCTTTATCGACAGTACTTTCTTTATCGAAATGGCGTATTTCTGCTCTGTGGTAGTCAGTGTCCTCGATGCGAAAGCTATTGACCTTTCCGTTCCATCGGACAAAACATGCGAGAGCACTGCCCCAAGACCTACCGGAGATGCATCAGTAGCTAGCATTAACAGTGTTGTGAAGTGAAGTGAAGTGAAATACCGACTGGGCGTGGCATCGCCAATCATGACATCAGCCTGCGTGCTGAACTTCAGATAGAAACTGACTTCTGTAGGAGAAGGACTGCTGTAATGAAAATAAACGTTTTGTCTAGAAAGTTACTGCGTCTTTTATTCACAAATGCACCTAGCCTCGGGTAGAGGCAGCCCGCAACAGAATTAAATAGTTATCTTTCTGTGTGTTTTTCGTAACATAGTGGTACCCTCGGCGGGACACAGGTGCTTTGGATTAGAATTTTTGAAGCGAACTTTTGATTTTGAGTTTCTGATTTTCAACAACTTGATTTGAACAAAATGGATTTGATTGCTTTAAAGACGCAAAGGAAAGGACTTAGAATTTCTTTTTCTCAAACAACGAAGAAAATCGAAACGGAATTAACTAAAGAACTAAGAGATTTAAAAACTCTTTCGGTTTTGAAGTGTCAACTTTGTGACAAGTTCCAGAGACTTGATTCATGTCAGAATGATATTTCTCAGCAGTTGTTGCAGAGTGAAAATGGAGAAACATTATTTAGTGATGATTTTGAAGAAGCGGAGAATTACCGAGACAAGTTTTTAGAACAATGTGCTCAAATAGATGCCGAAGTACAAGTAAGCAGAGTTTCCCCTCTCCCAAGTGACTCGGAATCGAGGAAATTTAAATTGCCTAAAATAGAGCTCAAAAAGTTCAGCGGTGAAGCTAAAGATTACCTGACATTTTGGAGTCAGTTCCAGAAGATTCACGATGATAAAAGTATCGCTGATGAGGATAAAATGCAGTATCTCTTACAGGCCATGGAACCGAAATCGAAAGCAGAACGCCTGGTGCTTACCTTTCCGGCAACGGCAGCGAATTATCCGAAAGCCATAGAACAGCTTAGAGAGCGCTTCGGACGTGAAGATTTACTTGTACAAATCTATGTGAGAGACTTATTAAGTTTAGTGATGAAGAACGCTGTAACTGGAAGAGCAAAAACCGATTTACCGTCCCTTTATGATGAACTAGAAGGAAAATTGCGAGCGTTAGAAAGTCTGGGAAGAACTCAAGAAAAATACGGCGATTTTTTGACCCCCTTAGTGGAAAGTTGCTTGCCAGAAGAAGTACTGATAGCATGGGAAAGAAGCCGAAATCACGAATCCTCGGAAACTAAAGGAACTCGATCATTGAAACATTTAATGAATTTCTTAAAACAGGAAGTTAAGGGCGAAGAAATGGTTCTTCTAGCAAGGACTAGTTTTGCCTCCGAGCGGAGCTCTCAGAAGAAAGGCTTTCACGAACAGGTAAAACAAAGTGAACCCGTAACAGCATCAGCTCTAGTAAGTCTTGAAAAATCAGGTAAGAGTATTCAAAACTGTAATTTTTGTGAAAAGAAACATCCTAGTGAAAAATGTTATGCCGCGAAAAAAATTACTTTAGCTGAAAAGCAACAATTGTTAATGAAAAAAGGGGCTTGTTTCTCTTGCCTGAAAAGAGCGAGTCACATTAGTAAATTTTGTCCTTTGAAAAGTAAGTTAAGTTGTTCTATTTGCAAAAGTAGTAATCATTTTGATGTAATGTGTAACAAACTGATAAAAAATAATGATCCGATATGTGTTTCAAAAGAGAGTTCTCTTTCTAACTGTAGCAGAAGCGAAACTGTATTTTTGCAAACTCTTTGCATTCGAGTTCGGTGTCAAGGTCGTGAAAAAATTATTCGTTGCGTAATCGACAGCGGAAGTCAGAGTAGCTACGTTAATGAAGTTATGATGAGTCAGCTTAAAGCTTCTCCAATTAGAAAGGAGACAGTTGTACATGCACTGTTTGGGGGGGACGAAACGGAACCTAAACAACATGAAGTGTTTTCAATCGAGGTTAGGAATTTAAAAAGAACGTTCGCGTGTAGTTTTGAAACCCTTTCGGAAAAAACGGATTTGCGGTTTTATTCCTAAGGTTAAGGATAAATAAATTTTGAACGAATTAAAAGAAAAGAAAATACAATTATCTGATTCTCTGCGAAAGGAAACCG
>KL820672.1:0-14933 GCA_000611955.2 Stegodyphus mimosarum | reverse complement strand
ACGGCAGAAAGCCTGGTGCTAGCCTTCTCTAGCTATTACAGATAAGAACTGTTGGTCTGACATGGACTCATAAATCGATTGGTCGAAATTTTAGACATACCTAGTTTTTTTTACATTTGCCAGTGATATGCCAACCAGGAATTGCTTATATAAGGCAAACTCATCTTAAGGGAAATAAATGAACTCTATGGTTAGGAAGAAAATGGATAAGATGAAAAATTTGAGTGATTTTGAATAAGTATGATTGCGGGTGAAAGAATATTCGGTTTTAATATCTTTGAAACGGCTATAAACTAAACTTTTATCGTACAGTAATAATAATGTTTAGATACTGGTAGTTGAGCAAACAAACCTCGGACAGTTCTCACTGGTGACCCAAAGAGATGAAAGGCAGCTGGTACGAACCGTCCACAGCAACAGAAGCGCAAAAACACGGTACATTGCAGCTGGATACAATTTAGACAAATCATATACCCGAATGCACAATACAATGAATGCAAAAGAAGGGTGTTAACAGTGGAAGACCGACAAGAATGCCTACGCTATTACCGATAAATATTAAACTAGTACCAGAGTTCTCGACCCGGCAATAAGCCATTCAGTATTGAATGTTGTGACACAAATAGTATCTAAAAATCATCTACCGATCACTCAGCCGAACTCAAACTTGATAGTATCATTACGAATCCCTACCGCGCCTGAGCGCGCACTTAACAGAACGGGGTTCTAGTCCTGTGAAGGCAGCTAATCTTCCCCTATTCTACTCCCAACATATACACAGAATAAGAGAGCAGTTGGGGAGGTCAGGCCCAATTAGCCGCAGAAGTAGAGCAGCCAACTCATGCATTGCCGCCTCTCCCCTAAGTCGGCGGAGGACCGACGGAAAGGTACTGATAAACAGAAAATAACGGTTTCTGTTGGCATAAGAGCACTAAAACTGGACGCCTGACGACTGAAAAAAGTTGCTTGTTCTGATGAATCTTGGTTCCTGCTCTGTATAGATGACAGGGATAGAAGTTTGCGCAATGGAATTCATGGATCCCTCTCACTTAAGGACAACTATTCACTGTCAGCAATGAAATTATGATCTGGGAAATATTTCTCTGCAGTTCAGTATTTTCATTGATAAGTCTGAAAACAGATATTAACACTACAGCTTACGTCAGTATCGCTGCTGATCACATTCACTAACAGCGTCGGATCCAGTGCAGCCGTACGGAGCAGTAGAACTTAGGCAAGACAAATTTTTTAGAATTTAGGGAGGCACTGGGGAGCAGAATTAAAGACTGCACCATGCGGCAAAGAACCTAACATTGGCTCTGCATATACTCCTTTATAGATGCAAGTTTACCTGATGCTAATGTTAACTTTCAAGAGAGCGATAGTCACCGTGCATAATTGACCTCAAATTGGCTGAAGAGCATACTTCGGAACACAAGCAATTTCCGTGCCAACTCAATTCTTGGGTTTCTGTCCTATCAGCATTTGTGAAACAAAATTGAAAGATAATTATTTCAAAACTTGATGAGATATTGTTTAGTTTTTAATTGTTGACCAGGTTTATGTGCGTTGTCAGATGGTTGTAACTGGCATCTTAACACGCCCCACGCATATTACTTTTGAGAAAAAACTGAAGATCTGGCAAGCAAAACGGAGGTTGTAATATTAAACAAGCATTCCTGGAGTCTCTGGCCGCGTGCAGCTGGTTATTATTTTGCTGAAGGATGATCTCTGATGAATGCGATAATTTTGGCAACACAGAACTTGGTACGATCTTGCTAATAAATCATTGGGCTCTTAAAGTGCTGGGAAATATCAATAAAAGTTTGGTTATTATTGACTTTGGCTGCCTAGATAGTAATGCCAGTATACCAGAGGTACGGTTCCTTTACGTTGGCAAAGAGTGCACAGCTCACTGGGACATCTATGCTGAATTAAGGTAAGCCAATTTTCTTCCACATATGAATCCCCTCTAACGAAAATCATAATTCGTTGCAGAACATTCTCCAGTTCTGATCCGATACTTTAGAAAATTATCAGCTGCAACACCAGAATAAGCGTTGCTCTCAATCTCCCGCGGGGCCGGCGACGGCGGAAAATCGATGAAGCTAGTGGCTTGGATCTATACTTAGGCAGTCTCGTTCACGAGGGCATATAATTAGTCTTCACAGGACTGAAACCTCCGTTTATTCAGAGGATGGTTCAGGCTCCGCAGATACCATGTGGTACTCTCTTGTCTGCCTCTTGACTATGCGGTCACAATATAGTTAGATATGAGGCATTTTCATTGGGTGATTGGCTCCATTCTGTCCTCTGCTGAGGGAATAACTTAGCGGAGGGAACACCACATCAAATATAGTCATTGCAACCGGAGTGGTACCCAGTTGCTACGCCAACTTCGTACTTTTATTGACTGAGCGTTATCTTTCGTCCAATAAATATAAAGCCCGAAGGGGACCGTGGGAGTGAATGGTGTCTTGGAATTGGGACGATTTTTTCTGATAGGGCAGGAATTCGTCTCCGATGTTCTATCCTGCTGTCAATGTCTAGGAGTTACGGATATTGCAAGAGACGCCAAAAATTCAAACGACCTTTTCTTGTAATACTTTTTTCAAACTGCATGTCTACAGTAAGTAGATAAGTGATGCTGAATTGCAGGAGCTTTCAACTCATTTGCAATAACTCTATCCCACGATTCTTCCCAGAAACTGCCATTCTAGCTCTGCGTCTGTCCTTTTGGTGATTCTAAATGCCTAGTAACAATATAGTTCTAACTGTATTGCACTTCAGTCAGAATTATGATTCTCAGGTGAGACGATTCGTCAGTAAGGCCAGCCTGTTCCAATGAAAGTGGTAACGCAGTGAATATCGAATTTATTCATTTGGATTATCATTTATTGAGTGTTCGATACATTTTCATTAGCTAATGCACTTACTTATTAAATGAACAGTCATAACAAGTTATCTTCCGTTTTTTAATTGTGTTATATAAGTATGTATATGTATTCAAAGACAGGTTTGAAAAATATTCACACAGATGTTAATATTTATTATATGCATATATGCAGTATTCTTTATTACTTCAAATATGAACTTCACAATATTATCTTCTAAGACATAGTCCCAAATTTTTCCATGTTTAGCAGCTCTAAAAAAATGTTTGTTATGTTCTTGTACGCCCTAACCAGTTTCTGGGGGGAGGGAAGAAAACAAAAGTTATGTAATCAAATTTTAATAATAAACAAAAATGAAACATGGAACACTTTATTGTTAGTAGCAATTCTCATATCTACTTGTGCATCCAAGCGATTTCTGAATTGTGTTTGATTGGCGAAAGAGAACTAAGACATACTTTGCAATGAAGTCCTTCACATATAGAAGGCATCTTTTTCTTTTGTGATTGTTTTCATGTCTTCACAGAACAGGACATCTTCCTTCATAGCAACATCATGAAGTAGCACCCAGACGGGATAGCAGTTAATGATGTTGACTACCATACCGAAACTTTTGAGTTCAAATCCAGAAGAAGGCATGGATGTTGTGAGCGCATAATGCTTCTGTAGCAAAGGGCACTAAAAAAAGGTGAGCCGAAATCCCCGAGAGGTTGGTAATAGGAGAGAGGGCATTCTTCCTCAGAATTCCATCCGGGGTGGAAGCTTATTACTTAGCAAGGCCCAGCGATACCGAAAGTACCCACCTAGGTGTACAGGTGCTGGTCTTCCTTCAACCTGTCAAGTACTAAAACAAGCTCATTTTCGTTGTCCATCAGTTATTAGGAAGAGACAAACAAACATAAGCTTGATTTAGGTAATTCTGATTATAGAAACTAAAATATACATTCTGAATATAAACTCTTTAGAACAAAACAATTTCAATAAATATCTGTTTCATTATATTCAAACATCATACATAACATTTTTACTATACAATGCTTACAAGAGAAGGATTCGGAAGACAATTATAAATTATTATTTTACAAATCTCTGGAAGCTTTTTATTAGTTTGAAAATTATTTGAATGAAACAAATTTGAATTTACTTAAAAAAGACTAAGACACCTTAATACTTGTTTTCCACAAAGCCATAAGGAATTTTTTTATTTATTTAACTGAGAACCATGTTCATCTCTCTTCTGCACAGGAACTTTTTTTAACCCTTAGCCTGTCGAGTTCTTTTCTTCAAATACCTTTAAAACTGTCGCTAACTTTTGACCCAACTACCCCTAAATTGTCGCGAAAATAACACTGAACTTTCGAAAAATGCTAGTAACTTCTTTTGTTAGTTGTCTTCCCTCTCAGAATTTTGGATCAAAGATTCCGCCTAATTGAGATAGATTGCTCTATAAACATTAGTAACTGCAAGCTGTCAAGAGCGTTGAAAAGGATAGCTTTTCCCCGACTGGCCAGCAAGTGTTCAACTCATCAACATTTCATGAATAGATTTCAGAACTACAAAACTTAAAAGTTTTCTTTCATACAGATATCTTATTTTCAAACATATTGCTTTTAAAATTTTAAATGCAGTAGAATATTTATTAGTTAAACTATTGCATATGCAACAAATCTGAAATAACAAACTTCGGTTTTTAGCTTTATCCTGGATTGAGAATTCACACCTAGATTTGAATTGCCTTAATATTTTTTTAATATAAAGAACTGAAAACTCTAAATCTCCTAATTTCATTTGAAATTTAGACAATTGTTAGCCCAAAAGGGCTATTAGTTTGTTTTGGCATTTTGCGTTGGTTCACTATAAAAAAATTTTAGTGTAACTAAATAATAAAAACTATATAAAAAATTTCACTATAAAAATTTTTAGTATAACTGACTTTTATAGTATATTTAAAAAAAAAAAAGAAAAAAAGAAACTACTGTGAAAGTCTGAATTGCTTTTCAAATCTCTGCCACCAAATATGAGTCCTGCGTTATATTTAGAGAAACTAAATAATGAAGAATCTGTATGAATGTATGTTTCTCGCATTGTGAAAAAAACAACGACACCTAGAGACATCAAATTTTTAATAACATAGTCCTTCACTCGAATATAGGCATCCGGAAGCACAAATTTGGAATTTGTTTTATTATCTATTTGATATTTTGTAAAACTTTTTGATTAACAAACTCAACGATTTCAAAGCAAGCAACGGCAAAGCTGTACGAAAAAAAAATTATCTCCAGCGCGCGAGACTGTGTATCGGAAATTCTAAAGATATACTCTTTTTAAATATTTCTGATATTGCTGTTGAATTGAGTTTTATGGTTTAAGAACATGATATTTAATAAATAAAGGTAACACATAAAATGTTAAGAAAACGCCGCCTTGGGCGTAATACAAAATCTGAAAGCCTTCAGATTTATTATTATTATTATTATTTTGCTTCTCTAAAAAGTTCTTAAACTTGTTATTGATTGCTCATTACAATAGTACAGATTCGCATAGGTTTTCTTTTCAGTTTCTAGAACAATAATTTCACATATCCTTCAATTTCATTTTACAACATCCGTTTACTAGACGTTTCGTCTGCTGTATCTTTTAGCTTTCGTCATGTCATGGCCTCAGCAAAAAATTGCATTCTAAACCTGGGAAATGAATTCTTGGCTTCATTTCTTAGGCAAAATGTTAAACAAATCATCAAAGGAATAACTAATATCCAATATGCAAAAAAAAAAAAAAAAAAAAAAATTGTAAGCTTTCAGTAAAAAAAGAGCAGTGCCATTAATACTTAAATAATTCTTAAATGCTTAACACTCAAAGACAAATGAAAGACATTTCGGCACGAGACGTTTATAAATTCTTGCCGCCACTAAATTAGTTCTAATATTTAAATTAATTATAGCAGAAGTAATAAATGTGTATAGTTCTTTCATTGATATACGTCTTTCCCAGCCACTGAAATTAAAATTCTTCCTTTTAATAAAACAATCGTTTTAAGGGAATTACTTGATGATTAAAGACTACAAAATTGTTAATTATATCCGTAAAGCCCTCCAAAATATCATGCCCATTATTCATAAAACTGATATCATTTAAATGTGGTTCAGCAATGAGATACTTATTAGATTTAATTTGTAAAACAAATATTTTCCAGTTTTAGAAGGGCTACAAGCATTGAGACGAATCTTCTCATAGTAATTTATTTGCATAATGCTATGAAAAAAGTATATTCGCTGTTAAAAATCCATAATTTGTACATTTCTCTCATGCAGTATTTTAAATAGAATGAGAGTAAAAATATTTATCGTCTAGCGGAATGCGTACTTGAACTACAAAATTTAGTTCTGTAGTATTAATATTGTCCTTTATAATATTAGTCAATTTTTTTGTGTATAAATTTAGAGCAGATTATGGTTGCATTAAATATACCAAATGCGTATATTTCACGTTAATGAAGGGAATAATTTACTACAGTTCAAACTAATTAAGAACAACAGCAGACAAGGAGGAAAAGAAGAGTAAACGAGATTTGTTGCATTTCTTACTACGGATCTACACCAGGGACGAAGGGAATAATTATTAAAAATTAAACATTCACGACAATTGTGGCCGAGGAAGTGAATACTATACACCTCATATCGCTAACAAGACTTAAATAAACGAAAAAATAAAGTATTTATAGTTTGAAAACATCAGGTTGTTGCCCGATGTTTCAAATCAAAGTTTACAACTCAAATTAAAAAAATAATACTAATAAAATTCAAGCTTTTACTTTCTTCTTCTTTTAAATAATACGGCAGCCTATTCTTGCCAATTCATAAAATTAAATATATTCTGTTTACTCATAAAACGAAATAAAATTAAAACTAAAATCAAAAAGTATTCCAATTTTGTGAAATCCAGCGATTGTTTCTGTACTTCTTTATGGTAAAACTGTTATAAGGAGAAAAACATCAAATTAGTAAAAAAGTTTACTACAGTTTAATCAAAATTAAAAAAAAGGAGTAGATATGATCGCTTTTCAATCTATATATTATTATAAAATAATAGTCAGCAGGCTTTTTTGCGGGGAGATGTAAGATGATAGCATATATAAAAGTTAAAGGTAGGAATTTTGCAACTGACCGTTATGATAAGATATTAGAAACCTACTTTATGTATGACACTCATGGTACGAAGAAACACTTATTGCTAAAAAGTCCAGATAAAATGGCTTTCTGAATTATTTACTTTTGCTGTATTGAGCAACGATTTTTTTTAATAATATCGAAGATAAATAAAACGTCTTATGCATCGCAGAGTAATAAAAACATGCTCTCGAATTTTTTTATTAATAATGGGCAGGATTTATCGCTAGATGAAAATATTAACATTTCTTTCAGGTGTTTAAACAATAGATAACAGTACATCAAAATCTTTGTCTTCTAAAATTAATTTATTTATTCTTAATATTACGAATGTTGCTGTTACTCTCCTATGAAAGAATACATCCCTGGCCAGGGAAGGAGAAAAATAATTTTTTTTAAATATAAAATAGGTGAGAAAATAATTACCTATTCCGATATTAATAAAAAAGGTTAGTTCCTTCTATTGTCTTATAATTTTTTTGAAAATCATAGCAAAAATGTTTGTTCTTTAAAATAATCTCCACACATTAAGAAACAATTTTTTTCTTATATTGCATTTTTCTTTTGCTATGGAAAAGTACACAAAAGAGGGATGCCTTCGTGAAGGGTTTTCTAAAGAAAACTGCTCCGTATCCTCGTGACACATAGAAAAACCTAGAAAACGCCCCTGCAGCCAGCCTGTTTGCTGGGATTCGAAACCGGTTCGAACTACCAGGGTTCAGCGACATTCCCGCTCTGTCACTGGTCTGCCTTTTTTCTTCAAAGGATTTTCGTCAAATAATTCCCCTTATGTATTATTTTTCAAGAAGTTTAAAAACTTGATATTCTTATTTTTCCAATACATTTCTAAAACTTACGTAATTAGCAAATTTCATTAAACGTTTAGTTTTTATGATCTTTATTATCTCTTTTCACTACTACATTTTATATCTTTGTTTCTAAGAAAAGTGAAGGCGTCTAAGGTGAAGGCGTCGTCCTCTGCAATGGTCTCTTTCGACAATGCTTGGCGTCGATAACGTGTCCCTGGCCCTCGCCATATCACTACCCTTCGAGAATCTTTGTGGATGTTAAATCGAGACACATCCGTAAAGAGTACGTGGCCTCACTGCTCTGGTGCCAACTGCGATGCTCACGGGCCCAATTCAACCGCTCTCTGATATGCCAAAGACATAAAAGGAACAAGGCAACACATTTCACAGGTCGTCAGGAGTACAGTCCACCATCATGCAGTCGACGCGACACAGTTTGGCGGAATATAGGTCGTCCTGCAGCAGCAGAGAGATGCGACGCAACTGTCGTGCTGTTAGTGATTTACCGCGTTTTGCACATAGCAACAGGAAGTGATCGTGCCTTTGTGTAATCCTCTGGTTTCCAGACCCACGTCTTCTACAGGGGTTTGGATCTCTTTGGTCACGATTCCTCAGACTTCTGATCACACTACGATGCTCATTCAGCTCTATTGTGACAGCGTTTTGTCTTGCACCAGCTTGCAACCTCCTGAGATCCATCCAAAGCATTCTGTCATGCAAATAGTGTCTTCAGCTCATGCTTTCCGTTTCGGCTATCTCTGCTTGCGAACTGATGCATAGGTCTCTCATGCCCTTTTTAAAGGTGTTGTGGTGAGACAACGGGATCGCGTTTTATGCTAATTTTGTTTGCCTAATTGCATTCAGCAATGCAACCTCTACTTGATATATAGCTTCTATTTTTGAATTCCCCTTTTTACATTCGCACTTTTTCTTTTAGGTTTTGTCGCTTATTTTTTTAGCATGAGTGTATTATGTTACTATACGCTTTTCGGGGAAAGGGACCCAAAGAGGTGCCGTATCCCGGGCGCTAGTTATGTTCACTACGCCACTGCACAAGGGCTTCCTTTTCTTCAGGCAGTTAGCACTCATGTGCTGTACCATAATTTAGTCTGATTTGTAAACTTGTAGGGTTTATATTTATTTTAACTAGCATTTATTTTAAGTTAATATTCCTTTGCTGCTTAGCCTTCACTTTGCCCTAGAAGTGCCCGTGCCAGTGTATGTAAATTGTAGTAGCAGTTTATTAAAATTTAGCGGAAGTTAGTTGAATTAAATAGCAGACGAAACCAGAGTGTGAGAGTCTTGCTTTCAAGCTAAAGCGTGAAGATATTGCTCGGTAGAATTTAGATCAGCGCGTATCGGCCTGTGTGCCTAGCTTTGCAGAAGTGCTAGATTTCAACTGCTAAATCAGTAATTTTGCTGAATATCAGCGATAATTAAAAACGCGGTTAGTTAGGATCTCAGAGCCTCGTCGATAGTGTTTGATATTTGTTCATCTAGTTTCCTATTTTCAGTTTTACCTTACGTTTAATTGAACCGCCTGGTTGGCGCAGTTTGTGAACGTCAAGTAGACGTATCTGTCATTTTAAAGATCAAAAATAAAAAGTGTTCTAACCCCTTCTTACGTTTCTGTGTATACTTACACATAGCCACAAACACTACCCCAGTTTCTGACAAGTTGGGCTAACGAGACCTTACAAACTAAAAACGTGATATGAGATTAAAATGAATGTGGAAACTATATACGTGTTAAAGATATGCATTAAAAATGTATGCATAACTAATGCGTATTTGAAATGTGTGCGTAACTAATCTGCATTTAAAATGTATGCGTAACTAATGTGCTGTACGTATTCGCAAAGAATTTTGATTCTTATTCTATGAAAATAGTTTAAATACTTCCTTCATAAGAACAGGACCGAGACTCTGTTGATGCGAAAGAAATATTGACTTTGGTGAATAACTTACAGGTATGTTAAATTATGTACCGCAAGGAGAAAATTATCATAAGCAACAAAATTATTTAAATCTGAATTAATTAACTCGCGTTTTTGTCTACCCCGATAAATATTTTATATACGTTTTGCAGCAATTCAGTTTTGTTTAATCACGTTTCCGTTAAAAGAGTCAAGTCCCGACTACTTCAGATAATGTGGATTACCTCGGATGAGTGAAAATACGCATAAAGAAGCATCTATAACTATTTCGTTAAATTTATGGTGAAGAAAATTTACGGTGTTAATTTCATTAACTGTGGTGTCGCATTATTAATTTTTGTGTTATTACGTTATTAATTTCAGTGTTTTGAAAAGAAGGTCCTTGAAAAATATTACCTCAAAAAATTAATTACGTATGGAGAATATAAGGTTTTATTATTATTTTTGGATAATTTTATAAGAATACACTTAATATCATGTCATAAATGTTAATAAGCTTTATAATGCAGTAACGTAATATATTTAGGTTTAGTATGAGAAAATTTCCATTAAACTTAAATGAATTTTGTTTTAGGAGATGTACAAAATGTGCATTATTCTACAAAATAGATTTAAAGTTAATAGAATTAATCATACAGTGAAACAGAAGTACGACTGTATTAAATGGATTATCTGATATAAATTTAAGTTAGTCCCTTGGACAAGTATTAAATCTGTATATAAAAGTAGATGTTACGTCGATTATCTTTTAAACATTCGTGATAGAGATTCAGTAATACCTTCAGTTCCAGGAAGTTTTCAAGCTGTAGATATTAGACTCATATTATCATTTATTCTTTAAGGAGCTATGTGCAATTATAAATTTAATTTCTTATATATTTAATCTTTTAAAAGAATTAATTATTTTAATACGAATCACAAAAACTGCGTTAACGAGACATTTAAAAAAAAGGTGTGAGAGATAGAGAGAACAAGCGTATGGACTTTCATGAGAGAACCGAAAGCTAAGCGGAATCAATGAAACAGATTTCGAAACACTTTTAAACGTGGAAACCATTTATTTTTACAGTACTTACATTTTTTTACTTCTTCATTTTTACACGTGTATTTTATTATTTATATAAAATTTTATTCTTTAAATACATTGAATCAAAAAGGCAAATTCTTATGACTTCTCTATATAAAGAGAGTATAAGGTATTTCTCCCACGTTCTTCGCATGCCTTCGTTGTGTAGTGGTCAGCACGCTCGGTGCGTATTCGAGAGGTCCGTGGTTCGAGTCCCGGTGAGGTCATCGCTCACTTATAGCGTCTCCCGCGTCAAAATAACCTAAAATGTCTGCAATAGGATATCAAATTTTTTAACTTATTTTGGCAGATTATTCTTTTTTTATTTAATTACTTATTTCGTGCTCCGTCGTTAGGTACTACACGACAACGGAGGAACGCCGTGAGGGATATTTTAAAGGAAACTGGTTTGTATCCACGCTTTTTCTAACTGACTTTTGCTTTTTGATCCACCTGGGGTACAAACAACCTATTTTCATTAAATTAAGTTTTGCGCATTTCTCTAAGAAGAGAGCAAAACTTGTTTCATACAACTTTATTTTTACTAATTATAAAGAAACTTTTATGTATACTAATTTTAGAACCTATGCGACAGAGTGCGAGTACTCATCTTCAAATATACGTTAGTATCAATAAGCTTAGCTATAAATTGTTAAACATTTCTGAGAACTTCAAAGAGAATCGTCATATTCTGATATAGTGGATATTTAAATTTAGATAAATCATCATACAATGAGGATTTGGTGTTTAAATTTAAAATTTCCATTTCGTATTACGCAGTCATCTTCAAAGCTCTTTGGATACAGGTCAATAATATTTGTTTCTACCTGTTTATTATTTCATCCTAAACTTGTGGAAAAATTTCCTAAAATTATTCGAATATCCACAGTTTTTACTGTTAAATATTTAATAATTAGAGGAAATGCAGAAGGATATTGCAGGTCATGTATTATGTATCTTTGGAATATGAAAATAATAACAGTACAATTTGACTCTCAAAAAACCCCCAGATGTTTCAGCTTTTTAAAAGGAAAGTGGGCATCTTTACAGTAGTAGAGGAAAGTTTTACTGTGACGCAACTTCAAAGGTCCGCTGGGGAAAGATACTGGAAATTTATAGTGGTGGGGGGAGGGTCTCTTTTCTTCGCTAAACAGATGCGTTGAACTGTGAAATGCTACGCCTCAAGTATACTTGTAATTGGCCGATGAGCTGTAAACTAAACCTGAAACTTGCTCTTATTCTAAGCTCATTTTTTTTAGTCTATACCGAGAACGTAAAGAAGCTTTTCTTTAAAAATACTTAAATTTCAAAGTGATCTTCAATATACTTCATTGATTTTTAATATTACATAAACTAAACTCTTGTAATTTAAAACTTGCTAAAAATTCAATTCGTCTAAGCTTTTAATCCATTTATCTGAAAATCCAAACTTGTCACCATTAACAATGGAAATGTCTACTAATACTAATAACGTATTGTTATATTAACAGGAAATATTTTGATGATAAATATGAAATATAAATATATCTACCCATACGTTAAAAAACATAATAACAAGCCAAAAATCAAAAATAGAATTTTTTAAACCCATCCTGCGCCATAGCTGCAGCTTGAAGTAAAATAAACTTAAAGCACCTAAAGTTAAAATTAAGTTAGAATAAAAAAAAAAGCAATTCCTAAACAATACTAATAATTGCAACCGTGTATAAGAGGTTTAACACAATATCTAAACAAATCAAAATTAAAATAAGAATTCATAGTAGTACATACTGGAAAAATAAAAATGTGAAATGGAAAATATACAAAACTATAAAAATATAAAAATTAATCTCCTTTTACTGAAACTCCAATTCAGAACTCATCAGGGAAAAATGAATTAAACCTTCATAAAAGTCGATTAATATGTTTCGGAAACATGTCTCTTTCTCCTGGTTCATTTGAGATCAAAAACCGTAACAAGAATCAATTAAATTTTCATTTAAGACATTAAAATTCATAAAAAAACAGGACAATCGTACCTCAAATGTACCAGAATTTTCAATATACGCTTTGGAAATACTTGAAAAAAATAATAAAACATAACATTGTGCCAAATTGACTACTGGAAAAAAAACCCTTTTAATTAGGCAAATTGACTTTCAGTAAAAAAGAAATTGGTTTTAAAACCATTATGTGTAAGGCCCATGTCACACGGCGTTTGTTTCGCACGAACAACTGTTTCGGACAACTTTTCTGCCTGGTTTACTATTGAAAGAAAGACGCGCGATTTTTTTCCTTCTGTTCGGAAAAAATTGCAGGTTGTTCGTTTTCAACCAATCAGCTATCAGCTTCGAATCCCTCATCACGCTAAAAATAGCTAATTTTGGTAGCCTTCGTATTTGTAATAGAGAACCAGTTTCCCCTTTATATATTAACCCCAAAGTGATCTATGGTGACTGGCTGTTGTATATCACGTGACAAAGCAGAAAAATTGTTCCAAACAGTTGTCCTTCAGAAACAAACGGCCGTGTGATAGCAGCCTAATGAGTATATGAGTCAGTTTCCCATAGAAAGTCCTCCATGAAGGCATCTCTCCTCTTAGGCAGATAGCCATCGAGTGCCTTGTGATAACTAAATAAACCGAACCAAACCAATCCTATACATCTTATGCCCTTATTACCATTAATCTTATACCCGTGCGTTAACCACAATTTCACAAAATCCACGCATACATTTGCATTAACCGTCAAGCGTAATTGTGAATACTTATGTCTTGATAATCGTGATACCTATGTGCAGTATAAAATGTTTGATTACTGTTGTATAACTGCATAAATATATGTTTTTCACTAGAAAGAGATTAAGATCGTTTACGTGTTATTCGTATAGCTAATTTTTGGTCAAAGAAAAGAAATATTTTTGATTAAAGAAAAATAAAATGTTAATTTAATTAATTGCATTAAAAAGTAAATAAATCGTACTTTTTAAGGAATATGAATACATACAGGAAAGAGGTAGAGGGCTTTATCAAAATGCGGAAAACGAACAAGGATCCAAAATTGTTTCATAAACTCTGGACTAAACACCTTTAAATTCACATTTTAAATTGCAGTCAGCTTTAGAACACAGAAATACTATTTAGTCACGAGAGAAAATTCTATTTCTATTTGTTCGGATTTTGTAAACACATAAAGCAATTCAGTCACCCGAATATTTGTCCGTTTTCTATTAGCAAAATAGCCTTTGGCACACAGGTGGCACGGACTGAAAGATTTTCATGTACACTGGTGTGTAAAACTTAAGCAGCAACAGGGTTTTTTGCCATAACTCCACGAGAAATCAACTGAGAGACATGAAATGCAGAAATGAAGGAGAGTATTATGTACGTAAAGGATATTATGTACGTAGTATTATGTACGTAAAGCAACGGAGCTGAAAAAGGAATACAATGTATACGGTATGGAATCAAACAAAAACAAGCTTTATTGAACGCATAGTATCGTGACTCATGATTGTCTCTCCAAGAGGAAGAACAACAAGCAGATGTTCCTTAATATGGAATACGCCCTCCCCTCACTACAATGGTTGCTTCGCACCGTCTCCGCATACCAGCTGGTGCAATATTTCTTGCGGTAGGAGTGTCCATTCCTCAATCAGTATCTGTTTGAGTTGTTGGGTGTTCTCCGGAGGATGTAAGCGTGCTGAAATGCGTCTCTCCAAAGCATCCCACACATGTTCGATGGGATTTAAATCTGGGGAGTACGCTGGCCAGTCCATTCGAGTGATATCTTCACTTTCCAGTAGCTCCTCAACAGCAAGAGTCCGATGTGGCCGTGCATTGTCATTCATAAAAATTAAGTCTGGGCCAATGGCACCTCGGAACAGGCGCACATAGGGAAGAAGTACCTCCGCACAATAGCCATCCCCGGTCACAGACCCTCTGTCGAAAACGTGGAGCTCAGTTCGCCCGTTCAGCATAATGCCTCTCCAGACAAGAAATCCAGGACCACCTTTACGGCGTCTTTCTTTGATGTTACTGGGATAAAACCGGGTCCCGACCTCTCTCCAAATCAAAACGCGTT
>KK120183.1:773-24532 GCA_000611955.2 Stegodyphus mimosarum | reverse complement strand
AGGAGACGCAAGTGTGCATATATATTTTCAGATAACGCAACCAATTTTGTTTGCAGTAATGCAGAATTAAATAATTTGAATAGGCTAGTCAGCAAACCAGATGAGGAATTAGGCAATTATTTTTCGAGTGAGAGGATTAATTGGTCATTCATTTCCCCTCGAGCTCCTAATCATGGAGGGCTTTGGGAGGCAGGTGCCAGATCTGTTAAGTTTCATTTGAAACGCTACTAGGCAATTTAAAATTAACCTATGAGGAGTTTCTTACAGTAATTGCTCAAATTGAGG
The DNA here is from genome assembly GCA_000611955.2 of Stegodyphus mimosarum. NCBI lineage: Eukaryota > Metazoa > Arthropoda > Arachnida > Araneae > Eresidae > Stegodyphus > Stegodyphus mimosarum. Next base: position 24,247 of record KK120183.1, on the reverse strand, counting down.
GGATATTGAATTCTCGGCCCTTGCATCCTTTATCATCTGAACCAGAGAACTTTGATATCTTGACACCAGGCCATTTCCTGATAAGCAGACCTATCACTGCTATTGCAGAACCTAATATTTTAAATGTTAATCATCATGACTAAAGAGCTGGCCAAAGCTGACTAAAATCGTGCAAACAATAAGCAAACAATAAGTGGAAGAACTGGAGAAATAACTATTTGAGTGCAGTGGAAGGAAGAACTGAATGGTTCTTTGAAAAAGAAAATATAAAAATTGGAACTATGGTAATTTTAAAGACTAATAACGTTCCTGTATGTAATTGGGCCCTTGGCAGAATCGTAGAGATGTTTTTAGGTAAAGACAAAAAGGTGAGAGTAGTTTCAGTGAAAACGAAAAGCGATATTTTTAAGAGATCAATTAATAAAGTTTGTTTATTACCTATGACAAATTAAAACAAAAAAGTATGTTCGTAATTAATTATTGTGTTTCTTTAGTAGTTATTGATGTTATTATGTTGATGTTTACATTTATTTACCTGTATTTTATATTGTGATACTGTGCAAAGTTTTTCATTCTAAAGTTTACAATTTTGAATGATTACATCATATCGATGCGGGCAGTATGTTCAGTTTGCGCGCGCATCTCAATGCTTGCACCTACGCACGCATCTCGAGCTCTTGGAGTTTTGTTACGTCAGAAAGTGAGCTAAGAGTCTCGGAGAGAATTCATGGCTTTGAGTAGCCATGAGCTGTGTAAAATTAATAAAAATAAAGGTGTTAAATATTATTACAGTCCACGAGTCAACTCTAGTGTGTGTGTAACAGAAGTAATACTTCCGCTAGTTCCTAAAATAATTTCTTAAAATCCCTTCAGTTAAAAATCTATATTTTGAACAAACTTTGGAACATATTCACTGTTCAAGACTTTTTGCATTTATCGAATTTAAAAATGTTGATTTTCGTTTTTTGTTATTCTTTCATCGTTTTTCCACGAAATTTATGAATGAAAAATGTGCGTCATGAAGGAAATGAAATAGTGTTCAAGTATTTATTGTTCTCCTAGTTTCTTGTAGTACTATGCCTCAATATCAGTAATTTTCCCACTAACTGTTCATTTCTTTTATTATTTTTTGTGCCATAGTTATCACCTATATCATTTAAATTATATACGTAGTTATCATAATTAAAATTAATTTATTATTACTTATACGCTATTTTTATAGTTTAGTTTAACTAGTCTTACACAGCTTGAGAAGAAAGGACCTGGGAATTTGGGGAAAAATTACACAAAGTATTTTTAGATTTAGTTATTGTAATCTTTTCATCAATTTTTCAAAAGGTTTTAATTTAAAATTTAGTCCTTATTGAAAAACTGAATCCAGAATAAAAAGCCAGGACGTAATTAAAAGCGAGCAATTTATAAATTCGCCAGCGGTAGTACCCGATGCCAGTTAAGTTAGATTGAGAGTAATGCATCTAACAGCAGAGCAAAAAAAGTCCTTTTCTAAAAAAATTCTCTTGTCTTCTTCTTTACTTTCTTCTTCCGTAATCTTTCTCTAAAAACAACGCAAAACAAACAGACATTCATCTTTGTATGTATAGATATTGTAAAATTTACAAATTTTTGATTAACAAACTCCACGATTTGAAAGCGAGCAGTAGCAACAAATAACGCTTTTCGAAATAAAGCATTTTTATCTCCAACGCGAGATAGTGTTGTCATTCGGAAAAGTGAGTGCGAAAATTAGCGCTTTCAGAGGTTTAATTAATATTTCGGCTGATTAGAGTCGTACGAAGTTGGGAATAGTTGAAATGGTTTCCCACCAGTTTTTCAATCGGGAATAATGTATCTAATGTTTGGCAATGCTTTTTTTTAAATCATTGTAAAACTTAGAAATTTTCTACTTTTTTTAAGAAAAACTTTAGTGTTCGAAAGCGAGCAGCGGCAACAAATTTCGAAATGAAGCAAAATTTCATTTCCAGCTTGCGAGACTGTTGCCACTGAGAGAGGGAATGATTGAGAAAATAATCGTTTATCCGAGTTTTTAATTAATATCTCTGATTTTAGCAACTTTGTTTGGAAAAAAGAGGGACGTCGACCTTTTCCAGGACCCGGAAAAGAATTGTAAAAAGTTTGGTGACGATAGCTATAGTAGTGACTGAGTTATTAGAGGACAAACAGGCTTTCTTTTTTATATACATAGATTGCTAGGTATTGGTTTGAGCATATGCTTCACATCGGTCCTCCGATTGTAACATCACTGACCAGTCAATCGCACGTCCTCAGGCCTTATTCTTCCAGACCATGTTGCCTTAGACAACACCAACTATACTCAAAGCCTGTCAGAGTGAAAATATGCTTTTTTGCTTTAGCACCTACGTGAACTTCTTATTGACTGCAAGAGGGCTTTACTCTTCCGCTATATTTGAAGCAATTTTGCAATAGGCAGAATTGCACGAGAAACGAAGACTGGCTTGTGCTGAAAACAAAAAAGACCTAATCCGTAGGAGTAAAATTGTATATTTCTTCTCAATAGAAATATTTTTATTTGGGATAAAAACAGGAAATTTCAGGTTAGATCCTAATTTTTTCGTATATAAACACCTATCACTTGGTCACAGTTTCAGTTCCTGCTTTACAATTAAACATCAACTATTCTAAAAAAATTATCTACTTTAAGAAACAAAAGTTTAAATAATGCAAAATTAGAGCTCTGAAGAGTAAATGTGAGTTAACCAATATATTGATATTAAAAAAAAGGAAATAAATAATACCACTTTATTTTGGAACAGATCTTGGATAAAAACTCGAAATTAAAAATAATTTTAGTATTACATTATAATCTATTTCTTCCATTTGCAGTCTTTCCTTTCACGTGCATTCATTCACATTTGAAATATTAGAAATTAACAAACTATAATGCAATGACTTACAGTTTGAAATATCATTAATAATACACAAGCACACAAAAAAAGCAATTAGAAAGAAGAAACATTACGCTCCGTGTTTCCAAATTTATAGTTCACACAAATTTATAGTATCACCGGATTTTCCTAAAGTACGAAAATTGCAGGCAGAACATTGTAGGCGGGGTCACGTAATCTGTCAAGTATGGGAACAGGCGGGGCTCAGAGGTAATAGAGACTAAGGTTACAGCCACCATTCTAGATTTTTCATTAATATAAGGTCAAATATAAAATTATGCAATTATTCTGTTAGATGAAAAAAGAAAAATCTAAAAGATTTCAGATTTTATACTATGCCCAAAAGACCGTTTTTTCATTTACAAGTACATACACGTTTCGGGAGCATTTCAGTTAACCCGCGCTTACAAGGCGAGTTACATATCTGCTTACAAGGCAACAGATATAGTTTTTACAAAAGTTCAAGGTACAGATTAATAAAGAGAATGCAAATATATATTTTTTTAATTTAGAAAAAGCATTAAATAACAGTTTTATTCTTTTTGAATTAATTTTGAAAATATTAACTTGAGCAAGATGTGTGAAAAACAAACAAACAAAACGAGTAATATACAGAGGTGTCGGAGCCGAAATCGTTATGAGGGGAGAGGAACTATCGTTATGATGCTTATAAGTCTTTTTTAACTAAGTAATAATAACATATTTCATTAGTGCTATTCTTCATGATTCAACTTTTTAACATTCCAATAAAAACTATCCTTAAGTTTCGTAAATGCGCGTGAAAGCTCAATTTACTTTATCGCGAGAAATAAAATTTCACTCGTCTAAGATATTTGTAAAAGTGCTTATCCGTGGATTAAAATTGGAGAAATGTGCCAGATCCCTGTTAAAAGGAACATTAAAACAGTCTTATATATTATTTATAATGAAAACTCAGATCCTGTAATTATACAGAATTTGGCATTTGAGTCCGATCTGCCAGCTCAAGAATTATATTTATTTATGGACAAATCAGCACAATGGGAAACAAACAAATTTGGGCGACGTGATAACAAACTTAAGTGTAACTTTTAAAGTTTCCTTGAAATGATTTAAATCATAATAAAGAATTTTATTGCAGATATAACACTGCAATAAAATTTTCCCGGTTAAAAAGTCACCATTTTTCCCAATAACTTGACTGATTTGTTTGTATCCTATAATTTGTGTCAGAAGATACCGAGCCGACATCAAAATACTTTGGAAAGGGACTAGTCTAGACAGCGTTCTCGCTCAAAAGATAAAAGTCTGTTTAGAATGCCTTCCAGAGAATATCAAGAGGTAAACTGAATCTTGTGCACATAGATAGTTTTATAGATTTACATCCAAAGCAAAAAGCAAAAAAGGCATAAAGTTTCTTTGATATAATTCACCAGAAAGAAACCGTACTGCAATTAGTTCGTTTACGCATACACAACAGAGTATTCATTTCATACCATGTGTTCACTCCTGTTTTTGTCAAATAGGTTACAGATCACTGGTTTTTAAGCAAAATTATGTCTGCGAAAGAAGTCATTCGTTGGCCATGAACAATGAAATGGCTTGACAATGAAAGAGTAAAGAACTAATTTATTTGCAGATAAGCTAACCTGATGGATGCGGAGATTGAAATTGGAGGCATTCCATACGGAATATGGTGGATTCGGAAAATTTTGCCCAAAGATAAGAAAAGAAGGTTACTTTTGCTACGTGTCTTCACTCTCTTTCTTACATACGTGGTTTACGTTTCTTTTCATGTGGCTAGGAGACCCATTACAGTTGCCCAGTTAAAAATAACTCATGACTGTAATCTAACAGCATATTCTGCAGTTTGGATAAAGCATGTTTCCGAAAACAAAACATCTGACTGGTGCCAAGGAACTCTTTTCGAAACATCTGGAAAAGTAATTATGGGTTTGATAGACATGACCTTCTACGGAACATACGCGGTAAGTGGGTATTTTAGAATAAACGCTTTTATTTAAACAATAACATGTAGCAGAAATTAAGCCAAAAGAAATTTATAAACATGCATTTCTTTTTGTCATGAAAACTCAAACAAAATGAACGCCCTAAATATAAATAAATAAATGAATATATTTCAATAAAAACTTTCGTGCATTATAACTGAGGTAAATACCACTTTAAAAGTTAAAGACGAGTATATTAAGGCTGCATTAAACTATAGTGAATGTCGAAAAACTGGGCAGATAGAACCGACAGTGACTGTGACTTAAACGACATCGATTCAGACTATTCTACTAATTCAGGATACCGACCCACAAAAGAAAAAGAAACTCCAAAATCGCACAGCAGAAAGAGAGTCAAACAATCAGACAATAGCAGCACTCACGATAAATTCAAAAAGATATTCCCCAATTTGATAGGCGCTCAATCAGCAATTAATACACCAAATGAAACTACAAAAGAACAGGAACAAAACCAAAAGGATCTCCTACACGCAAAAATGATTCACTACATTAGTTTGGCACATCGACTCCCATCAGAAGTTAATCCACTTGAATACTTAGAATCTCTAAGCACCGAACATCAAAAAGAAAACCCGGATGACGAAATAACTTTAGAAGCTATTCAACAATCACAGAAGTTACTATCAACGGTAAATACAAAACAGGGAAAAGAAAAATGGCAAATGCCAACCAGAACGTGTAAACCAAATCTTAATTTAACCAAAAATCAGCAAATACCTCAAGAAAATAAATACGAAATACTTAACGAAGAAATGGAAACGGATAAAGACAATGTTAACAATAAATCAGAGGAAGAAAAAATCCCACCAATAGTAATCACCCAAAGAAGCCCGGATTGGAAAAACCTACACAAATTATGCCTCAGTACATGCAGACAGAACTTCGAAGCGGAATTGAAAAACAGAGCTATTTATCTATACACTAAAACTACGCAAGACTTCCAGAACACTATTGAAAAATTTAAGCAAATCAATTTAGAATTCCATACGTACTCCATCAATAATAATTCCACGATTAAGGTTATTATGAAGAACATATCAGAATCCACCACAGAAGCAGATATATTTGAAGATCTTGAAAAAAGAAAGTTTCCTATTATTAAAGTAAGGCAATTCACTAAATCCATCAATAATCAAAAGATCAAACTACCCATTTACTTCTTAGAATTACACAGAAACGCGGAGGGGGAGAAAATCCACCAACTCAACAACATGTTCGATTTTAATGTCAAAATTGAAAAATACACACCTAAAAAACGTCCCATTCAATGCTTCAATTGTCAGCAATTCGGCCACTCACAAGATAACTGTTTCAAACCTACGACATGTGTAAAATGCACGGGAAATCATCGCAGCAATACTTGTAAACTTACAGAAAATCAGCAACCTAAATGTTTGTACTGTTCTAAAAATCATGTTAGTTCTTATAGAGGTTGCGAAGTTTACCGTAAAAGATTTGAAAAAGAAAAAGAAATTAACCTTAAACAGAAAATTCCGTCAATAGAAGAATTCCCGTCATTAATCAATGCAAAAGAAACTTATTCCACAAACCCCACCAGAAGCTACAGCCAAGCAGCGCAAAGCAAATCCAAAATTGAAGAACCCCTAACAGAAATTATGAAAATCTTTCAGGACCAGAAAATATTCACCCTTATCCAAAATCTTGCCAAAATAGCACACAAAATTAAAATTACTTCCAGTACTACAGAAAAATTACTTTTAGCCTTCAAAACAGCAGAAATGATGTTAAAATTTGCTGAACTTGATTAAAATACCCAGATTATGCCATATTGCTATTTCTACCAACAGATGGAAGCACCTATGCTAAAGCTAAACCTAACTCTCAATTTCCAGCAAGCCTCACCAACCTTACAACAGATGGCGCCAAAGGATCAGTACAACAAGCCTAAATTCAGTTTTCCAGTTCAACTTCTACATCTTCCAACAGATGGAGCCACTTTTGTCCACTTCACTATTTTATTTCCTCCCATGCACTTTATAGTGCTGGATGTATTAATGGTTTTCATCTAAGATTTCTTTTATGCCCTCCATAATGGAGCGATAATTGTGGAGTAAAGGCCCTGCGGGCCGTAGACTCCAAGTTACACCGCAATTCACCGCAATATAGAGAAAATGCTAGGTGAGGTTTACGAAGAGAGAGAGGAAAAATAAGAGGAATTTCTGTAATAATATCCTTACCCTCTTAAGGGATAATTCCAGTGGCGTAGCTTAGTTGGGGCAAGAGGGGACACCTGTCCCCGAGCGCAGCATTCAGGGGGCACCAGATTGATCTTACGAAATTTTAGAATGAAATTTTTTTCCATTCTTCGCACACAGAGAGGGTCGCAAAATCTTCAGTTGTGCCGCGGCGCTGAAAACCCTAGCTATGCTTCTGCATAATTCACCGCATTCGCCTATTACATTTGCGTTAACTTGAATTACTGCGTAACGCTTAAGATTTCAAACCCAAGTATGTACTGTGGTGATTTTAGGACCTAATGTATTAGTCTGATAACACAGTATCTATATGAAGTGAATTTATTCTTTCTCGTCATAAATCCCAATACAGATCTAAATTTGTAGCAATTCCTCATAGCGAACCTATACCTTGAAGCTCAACTGGCACTAAATTTCACTTATAAAAATGTTTCTTTACGATCTCAATTGACGAAAGAATCCGTCAAATAATAAGAATAAATAAATAAATAAAAATAAACAAATCTGAAATGTTTCAGATTTTAAATTACGTCCAAAAGGGCGTTTTTTACATACTTAGCATGATACATAAAAAGCAAATCAGAAAGCGAGAGAATCACTCTTACTTTTTCCGAATTTGTAATTTCGAATGCATCATCGAATTTCTCTAAAAGAGCAAGTATGATGTGCATCCCCCTCGCCTTTGAAGGCGGAGTCGTGTTATCGGCCAAGTATGAATATAGACGGGCCTCAGAAATAATAAGGATTAACTTTACGGCCTCCTTTCTGAACTGAAGGCATACACATACGGGTTTTACAAAACTTCAAGACACATCTTAAAACAAAACAGTTATTTTTTAAATTTTAGATTAGGATTAAATAACAGTTTTATTCTTACAACACTAACTTAAAGCGAAGGGGTGTCAAAAAAAAAACAAAGAGTAATATAAAGGCGCCTCCGAGTCAAATGTGGATGCTTGTACTCGTTAGCCCGAGCGGACGGAGACTTGTCGATTTTGTTCCCAGACGAACTCACGAATATTTTTAAATTTTCTACATAGTAATATAAAGGCGCCTCCGAGTCAAATGTGGATGCTTGTACTCGTTAGCCCGAGCGGACGGAGACTTGTCGATTTTGTTCCCAGACGAACTCACGAATATTTTTAAATTTTCTACATTGCATTAGTGCCGCATATTTAGTTCAAGATTTAATTTGATATTTTCACAGATATGAAAATGTCGTTCGCCACCATTGCGAACGCAAATTAGAAATGACTTGTATATATTATTTTATTACTTTCTTTAAACATTGAGTCCCTAGCTGATAACGCATTGCTGGCTCATCATATCCTGCCCAGTCATTCGGAGTTCAGACTTTCAATGTGTTGCATCATTTCTCTATGGATCGTGTTACTGTTGCTGTATCACGTCAGAGTGTATACCGCAGTAAAATTAGGCCGGTATATCGTTGCTCTGATTTACGCTGAGAATTTATCGCTGTAGGAATCACCACGTAAGAGTGTATTGAAAAGGCTGGAGCTGACCTGAAGTTTTTCCGGAGATTTAAACTCTTCGTTGAAGGAGAGATCCACAGCTTAAGAGCTCAGTCATCTTTATTACCAAACCCAACATCCCTCCTGCGAAATCAAAAGGTAAACCTGGACAATTAAATAAACAGAATGCCAAACGAGCTACTAGACCGGCTAGATCTGATGAAGATTCTTAAAAAAAGTACAAAGCACTAGATGTAGACTCCTCGGATTCAGATTCTGGATCAAGGAGAGACACTACAGCTGGAGCAAACCGCATGTGTTCTTTACCGAGTAACGGGTAGCATCGGTTGACCCCAAAGTACCGAATCGGTATTCGCAAATTCATTTCCTTACTCGTATTTGTCGTACGATGCGGTTGCTACCGTCTTTTTCCGAAAATAAGACACTGTCTTACTTTCTTTTTTGGTCCAAAATATGCACTAGGGTTTATGTTCGGGGGAGGGCAAAAATAAAAGTATATTTATATATTTTTATTTAATACTTATTTTACACAGAATACAGAAATTTAAATTTATTCAATTACAGTCATGCCATCTTCTTCTGGAACATCATCATAAATAAAATTCTGAATTGGAAACATCACAATCAGTTATTTTGTCCCATGGATTTTTTACCCAATTCACAACTTCTTGTAAGCCTGGTTTTACAAAATTACCTCGATGATTTCTCACCATTCTGTTTTCAATATATTCCTTGATTTCATCCGCAAATGATCCTTGAATGGCTTGTTTATTGCAATGTCAAGTGTGTGGAGGTAACCAGTCATTCCTGCCGGAATCATTATTTGATCAATCTTCCTCTTAGCAAGAAAGTTTTTCATGTCTTTGGCGCAGTGAGTACTGGCTGAATCCCAAACTAGTAAACCTCTATTCTGACCCCTCAACAGTGGTGGCAGCATAAAATCAACCCACTTTCTTATAACTGCTTGGGTGCACCAGGCTTTTTCACTTTCAATGACATAAATTCCCGAAACACGTTGAATCTATTCTTTTTTACCTTTAGTGATTAAAAATAAGGATACTTTCTTGCCATCTAGACGAATCGCCAAAATACAGGTAACACGTGCACTATCGTAACCAGTAGAAGGAACGTAAACTGATGAAGAAGCCTTGTGGTAAACTGTCGTTTAAGCTCCTTGGTCTAGGAATACCGTGGTCTCATCCATAGCAATCATGTTGGAGAGTTGGTATTTCGAAATATCGACGCCATCAACAAAAAGCTTAAACGCAAGTGCACACTTAACAACTTCATTGTCTTCCAGCTTAAACAATGTTGTTGATCTCCTTAGAGACAGTTCATATCGTTTAAGGAAGTTGTTCAACCAGTGTGACGATGCTTTAAATTCTTCTGTGGATATATCAAATTCAATTGCTGTTTCAAGGGCAAATTTTTTAATATCAGCCCTGCGCACAACCAAAGCCATTGCTCTCCTGCCTGCAATCCATTCCCAGATGCAATCTTCCAACTCAGAAAATAACGGCTGCCGACCTGATCCAACTCTGCGTTTTTTCTCATTTCCTTGATCCACAAACTGACACAGGTAATCATAGTCTGCAAGCCATTTACGAACCATACGGAGATCCAGCATCTTCTCTTTACAGAATGCTACAAGATTTACACCTGGAATCTTCCACGATTTCCTTTTTGTACTCGACGGAATAGCTCTTTCGTTTTGTACTCATTTTAACTGGGGGTTAAAAATTATTCACTTTATTTTTAAATAAAATTACGTATGAGGAAATAATCAGACTTACAAGACTGAAATGAATGAACGTTGTATACCTGCACTGTCGCTCAATGTAGACTGCTGCCTTATGTTGTATTTTTAAGATAAATTCCAAGAATTAATTTGAAACGAGCTGTAGAGGTAAACAATTAATTTCTCGGAATATTTTGTTTCAAACATTTCTCTGAAATACAAGTATTAGGAAAGCTAAACATATTATTACTTAATAAATCAACAGCATTTTTTAACGAATTCTTTTTGTCACATTATTTTAACTAGGGATTATTTTCGTGGGAAGTCTTATTTTACAAAAAGTTCCGAAAATCACGATAGGGCTTTTTTTCGGAGGATGTCTTATTTTCAGAAAAAGACGGTACTCGAATACTAATGATGCGGTTGCTATTCGAATACGAATGATGAGATTGCTAACAATACCTGTGAGTCACAATGCGAGCATATTTTTTTATTGATAATTTCGAATTTTTTTTGGTTAATTAATCGGATTTACGTTATGCGTCTTAGTTGGAATTTTATTTAGTTGTTGATATTTAAGAGGATGATCAATTTTGACGGCGTAAAGCGTTATTTTGTATTTGCTTTGGTGTATATTGAGACTTATAGTCCATATTATGTTTGTAAATTGGAAATTTGGATAATTTATATGATTAATGATTTTTTTGTTGATCGTGCCATAGTGAGGTTTTATTGATTTGAAATATTTATATACTGGACTTAGGTATTGTTTATATAAGAATATGTAGGTTAATATAGCTTCTTTACTCCCTTGTACGAAGTAAGTACTGGAATCGTGATAAATATTGGGTATCATATTTCAACTGAAATATCCATTTTTGACCATTACCGAATCCATGTGGATTATTTTTTGGGTGACGTCTGTACGTACGGACATAATGAACTCTTTTTTTTGCTCTTTTTTTGATTGTTAAATGGGATTAAAGGGATGCAAGTTGATACTTAAAAGGGATTTTTTCGTGACGTATATGTATGTATGTATGCATTTCGCATAACACAAAAACGATTAGTTGTAGAACGTTGAAATTTTGTATATGGGACCGCTATAACATCTAGATGTGCATCTCCCTTTTTTATTGGAATCGGCAGTGCTACCAAACGTAAATATAATATATATACGATATTAAAAATATTCGTATATATATATATATATTAAAAAATTATAATTAAATGTAAAGTACACACACACACACATATATATATATATATCCATCTTCCTTACTTGGCTTTTATATTCGCAATCGTTGATTGTAGTCAGGACTTAATTTTCAAAATTAGATGTGTTGGAGCCCTACGGAAAGCCATCAGGGAAGGTGGGGGGAAAATAAATAAAATAATTCGCAACTAGAACATTAAATAATTATTATTAAAATTCAATAAAAATGTAAAGACAAGTGAAAATTTAATTAATTCCTAAATTAATGACGAATAGCTGAGTAATAAAATAAAATACCAGACGTCGTCTTGTTTCGGGGCTGTGGCTGAAATTGCAGTTTCTTAAGAACTAAGCCGAACACTAGCTAAATTTAGGCCCTGGATGAGCAGAAAATGTACTATTTACCAGAGTATGGATATAAATTTGATTATGTAATCCATCTTCTAAAAGACGTTTCGTCCAATTTTTCTCCCATCGCCTGTCACCTGCAGATGAATGCTTTTACCCACTCTCCTGATCTCAGAGGCTTGGTACCGTTTCATCCCCAGCTCAAAAATAGTGCTGTTTCGTCACCACAAATTCCCTCTTTTCCTTTTAGGTTTTGGTTTATTCCGTTACGGCAAGACAGGCTGGGTTTTTTGCCTAAGGGCAGGGATACCTTCGTGGAGGACGCTTTAAGGGAAAACTGGCTCATATGCAAGTTACACATGGGGAAAACCACGAAAACGCCCGTACAGTTAGTCCATTCGCCGGGATTCGAATACCGGACCGAACTACTATAGTGTTCAGCGACTTACCGCTCGAGCGCTGGTGGGCTCTTTTTCGTTTCATTCGTTGTTCGAAAAACAGGTGTTCAATTTACGATAAAGAAAGTACCTTTTACTTCAATTAAAATGGGTTAGACGAGATGGCGCTTCCTACTTTAATCTCACCTAGCTTTTGATTTCTAATATTGATTCAATATTTTCTGTAGACATTGTATTCTGAGCAGAATAATGAATTTCAAACGTGTTCAAAAGGTGTGTATCTGAATATAATTGAGTTATTATTATATAAGACCTATTTTATTCATTTCACATATTTCTAAAGCAATAGAATCACAGTATCCGTGCTTTGAAAGAAAATGAAATGTGACAAATGTATAATAAACGTTAATATACATGTTGTATTAAAAGAAGTCAGCCCTCTTTCAACGCGACCGCCTATGCTTTTAAAGGATTGTGGTGGTCTTAAAAAGGTGATGTTCAATATCAACGTATGTGCTCAAAAATAGGGGTCTCTTTCAGAAAGCGACCTCTTAGAAGTTGTCAATAGATGATTCAGTATAGTTATTTTCTAGTAGATAATAGAAATAATTTAATTTAACGTCAGTTTAAGAATGGCTGCTTATACTAAGATTTAAGAGTAATAAGTCTCTAACTTTTCTTTCGCAATTAGCTGTTATGTCATCTGAATAGTTTTCTACATAATTTTTATTGTATACAACTGAAATATTTAGCTACGCATTCAACAAATATACAATATATGCAAGACAAATCATTAAAGTAATTAAAATTTGAAACATCAATAATAATTTTTCTAGTATATATAATACTATTAACGAATGATGAATTTATATTATATTATATAGATATCAAAATTTAAACTCATATTCCTTAAGAATAAATTGAAGAAAAGCTATAAAGTGAATTACTTTTTAAAAAGAAAACGAAAATTAAAAAAAAAAAAATTTTGCCTTTACATTTGAGCTTAAAAATGACGAATTCTGAATTTTGCGACATATAATAATAAATGCATATTCATATTGCAACAGAAATTTTGTTAGAAGTCCAGTATATGTATAGTTATTTGTAATCTTTTAAAACTGTAATAACATGATGCATATTTCTCATTAGCATGAAGCAAAACAGTATGCTTTACATCCTTACACAGATATGAGATAGATTTTAATATTTATTTCTGCATACACTTAAGACAGGAAAGCAAAGACGCGAAAGACAGGAAAGCAAGTTAAGCGGATTTCGTCGCATTAAGAAATAAATCATAAAGGTTTCTTTTTTTTGTTGTTGTTGTGTGTGTGACTTAACAACTGTTACTCACTTCTTTCTTCCATTTTGAAATGCTAAGAATCAGATTATTTACTATAGCACTAAAGAAAGAAATACGGCTGATCCTTTGCTTTCTATCGGATGAACTGACCTAAAGCCCAAGTTCTCTGTTAACTATTGTGACATGATTTCGAATTTTATGAGCTTTCTAGAATTATTAGCAAAATAGTGGAAAGGTCTTTAGATAGGCCACCTCTCACCGCCTAAAGGAAATAGAAACTAAAATACTTTATTCATTCTCTTTAAGACAGAATCTGATTCTTCAAATGTTACACTTAATATATTAAAACTAGATTATACACACACCGGTGCGACAGTGGACGAAACGGGAAAGAGGGAATTGGGGGAGAAGCCAGTGGACGAAACGACACTTTTTCGAGCCGGGGACGAAACGAGAAAGGACGAAACGGTACTAAACCGATAAGAGGAGGCCTGGTATTTTATTTTATTACTTAACGATTCATTATCAATTTAAGAATTAATTAAATTTTTATTGAATTTTAATTGTAAGTATATTATATTTCAGTTGCTAATTATTATATTATTTTAGTTATTCATTATTTTAATCACTATTTTTTATTATTTTATTTATTAAGTATTTTAATAACTTTTTTTATTATTTTAATTACTAGTTATATTATTTTTATAATATTATTTTACTTTTTCCCCACTTTCCTGGCGGCCTTCCGTAGGGCTCCGCGTTTGTGATTTTAGAAATTGAGCCCTGACAGCGATAGAAGATTAAATATTTTATCATATCAGTATCACAAAATAATAGCCAAAACAAAGTGAATTATTTCTACCCAAAAATGTGACGCAAATGTCCCGTCCCTATCGCAGCACTGCTTTTTTTCAGTTCCCCCGGGCTTCAGTCACCACGTGATTAAAATGGGAGTCGAACGGTGCTTGAGACACCAGGGCGGCTGGGCCGCAGGCCCTACCCCTTATCGAAAGATTGCAATAGTAAACAGAAGAAAGGTATCTGACAGAAACATAATAACACTAAGAATATTTTTTTTAAATAATTTTAAAAATTAAATACACCTAACGTCACATAGTAGAGAATAGAAAAAGTTAGTAAGGAAATAGAAAGGTTAGTGAAACTCACAATTACATACACATAATAACATAATAAATTCCCACTGGTATCCCTTAGCAGAGCTAAGAAAAGCCTCCTCCAGAAAAGCTGCAGCTGCTCGAGCGTAGGGAATGAAAGTAAGAAGAACATGAACAAAAATAAAGATACTTTTCAATAATTGCAGAGTTAAAAAACTAAATTAATTTAAGCAATTAAATAAATTAAACTTAAACAGTGCGATTAATATATCGTGCAGAAATTTGGAGAAGGTACCTTGGCAGTAATTGAATATTGTAGAGAATTTAAATCAGAATAACATGTAAAGTATAATGCATTGCAATAATTTAGAATTTTGTTTTTATTTTTAACTTAATCCATGAGGGTTTCTTCAAGTACTGAGAAAATAATAAAAATTTTGTCTATAGGATGAGGGGTAGCTTTTATCTCTGGCATTTTTTCTGAAAATTGTTTCAATATTTTCATAATTGGATATTCCTTGACAGCAGCAACGATTTCTTTTATTAACATAATGATGTCTTTGAAAGATGTCTCCATGTTATTACTATTATTATTGGTACTTCTACGTTCAGATCTGTTTTGTGTTTTTACCTGATTAGTTTAATTCAAATTATTGTGATCATTACTCTTAACTGCTTGGGCATATGATTTGTTTGGCTGAGTTTGTGCACTGAGGGGAACAGAATTTTCAGTTTTTTGGATTTCAGATTTATTCGTATTTGCAGAAAGTTTATTTATAGCAGCCTGAAACTTTGGGTAACCTATGAAATTTGCAGTATGCCCTGTTTGCAAACAGTTGCAACACCGGACGTGATCAATTTTCTTAGCTGTACAGTTTTCTGCTTTGTGTGCCCCAGCACATTTCACACAACGTGGCGTTAAGTTACAGGAATCAGAGGTGTGATGAAAAAACTGACAATTAAAACATTGTATGACATTCCTCTTAATTTGATAAGGGGCTATTGTTATATAAAAATACATAAAGTAAGTCAAATCATAATTTTTTTCCACGCCGGGTACATTTTCGAGTTGTATCTGGAACAAGGGCATGGGGACCTTGCCTTTGAATTTACGCATTTGGGAAACGTTTCGTACAGAGTATCCTAGATTTGATAATTCGATTGAAATGTCGTCGACATGAAAGTCGAT
Source organism: Stegodyphus mimosarum (assembly GCA_000611955.2). Classification (NCBI taxonomy): domain Eukaryota; kingdom Metazoa; phylum Arthropoda; class Arachnida; order Araneae; family Eresidae; genus Stegodyphus; species Stegodyphus mimosarum. The sequence goes on along the minus strand of KK120183.1, from coordinate 8,298 downwards.
CGGGAGACTCCGAATGACTGCCTTGACGGGTTTGTTTAGCTTTTTCGTGATCAAATAAAAATCAATTTGATTTAATTCAAGATATTTGGTGATATTACGATGATCGTGTGGATTCTGAGGGAATAACTTTAAGAATTCATCATTAATTTTGGCAGGGCAGTTAACGTTTAGTTCCTGATTTAATTTTTTAGTAAAATCCGAATACTTGATATGTGACTTAACTATTATCGGGTGTGTTTTAGGGGTAACTGTAAGAGTATCTGTAACTTCCATATCATTTTGAGAATTATCTGCATTATTTTCAGTATTAACATCATTTAATTTCTCGAACTGATTGCTAACAGGGACTTCAATGTTGTTCTTAAACAATTTCTGGGGCCTGACAGAATTTTTGGGCAAAATAAGTCCTTCTTTATCTTTAGTTTGGCGCAATGAGCACTTATGTTTTCGAGAAGTACTGTTTTTACGTCTTACATTAACATCAACCTTATCATTAACTTTATCATTAGTAACATTAACAGAATTAGCAGATTGCTTATCAATATTTGCCCTTTTCAAATTAGAAATTAAATCCATAAATTTAGCAGCATTTAACTGAACTGGGGGATACTTAGCAAACATTTCATCAACATTAACAAACTGAATTGGTGTAGCATCAATAGTAGAAAAAGAACATGAGGGATTTTGCACGATATAGAAATCGTACTTACCTTTAATAAGATGTAATAATCCGTTTGCTGCGGTGATTTCCCGAATAAGATCATCCTTAAACATAACACGTTTTAACGCGTTTAACCGCTGTATATCCTGTTCACAACTTTCGTGAATAAAATCTGCATGCTGACGCTCACGATTTGCATAACTTTTAGCGATCAGGAATTCTCTTTCGCTCCAATTATCAGTATTCAGAACATCTCTCCATTTCGGATCCAAAATTTCATCTGCAAGTTTGTCCATATGGGGGGTCAACCCCTTCACGAGGAGCTTTGCAACGCTGAGTGTATCATTTTCCGAAGAAATGTGCTGAAAAGACGGATCGTGATCACCCATAATTAATCCAGCAAAGCGAGATGAAAACCTAAAAACATAAACACTTCACATCGTGAACGCATTCAAGAAAACACAGCAGAAATAAAACGATGTAATCCAACGCGTGCGAAAATGGCGAAAACGTTTCGGAGCTCGATAAATGTGCAACCGTCTCACACCAGCTCTAAGCTCAGAATCGCTTTAAAATGTGGAACGCTTCACGATTTTGCTTGTCATCCTTGCGCAGGGGCCATGCTAATCTTCTCTGTATGACTGACTGACTGATCGAAATATCTCCAGACTACCACACAATGTGCTGTTTTTCTGGCTCATTCAATATGCCGCAAAGGCGCGTCACGTAGAACTATCTGCTCATGAAACCTGGTCGGGAAACAGAAGACAACGAGAGAAAAAGGAGCTGACCAACGTCGCAGGCCAGGAGAGCAATCATGGACAGTAAAATTTTTGTCTGTATCGTCCTTTTGTGTGTGAATGAACCCATCTTAACTATACGAAAATACTATCAGAATACAGTTTATTAATAATTATGTAAGAAATACAAATACAATACAGATATATACAAAAACACAATAAAAATAAACATATATACATATTTACATGAAGTAGGGAAATTCGAATCTCGTGTGAGGTGGGCCGCTAATGGTCTGATATCACAATCTTCATTCAGCACAACGTAATTTAAAGTATTTAGATGATGAAGAAAATTACAATCAAGCGTCTTGCTATAAAAATTTCTGTTTAATTTATGAATATGCTCTGCTACCGTTGGCAGTTTCATATCCCTATGCAAAGTTGCGTTACTCACATAGCAGTGGGCGTCAGTTATAATTCTAAGTACCGTATTCTGAATTACCTGTAAACGCTGAAAATCTCTCTGTTTACCGGTGCACCAAGCTGGTGACGCATAGGTAAGAATCGGACGTATATTCATAATATACATTAATCTTTTTCTTCTCAGATCGACGCAAGAATATTTATTTAATAAGGGCTTCAGACTGTTTATAATGCCATATGCTTTTCATCTAGTATTTGCCACATGGTCCGAACAAGTTAATCTTTCATTCAAGATCACTCCCAGGTACATAGCTTTTGTGACCTGCGGCAGCTCTTCATTAAAAAGATAGAGTTTCCTCTTTATCGGGGTTTTATTGTGTTTTCGTCGAACAAGAAGTTGCGATTTCTGCGCATTTATGCTGATGCGCCATTTTTTGCACTAAGTCTCAATCTCTGGCATTAGATCTTGCAGTTTCTTGACTGCATGGTTCGCATTTGCCGACTTTACGGCTAACGCCGTGTCGTCAGCATAACATCACAGAAAATAATTTTCGTTCAGTTGTGATCTCGGGAAGTCAGCCACATACAGTAGGTAGTATGGGTCCCAAGATGGAACCTTGAGGGACCCCTGCGTTCATTATTTTCGTATCTGAAAACTCCTCACCAATTGAGACTGTAAATTTCCTATTTGTAATAAAGGAAGCAATTAGTCGAAGGCTTTCGCCCACTCTAGCATGAGGATGGCAACATTTTGACGATTGTGCAATGCAGTGCCACAAAACTCTAGGAGTCTCACAAGCTGCTTTGAGGTTGAAAGCTTGCTTCTAAAACCAAATTGTTCAGGTGGAAGCATGTTGAGAAATGGTCTTATTCTGCTTAGGATAATCCTCTCAAATAGTTTGCCAAATCCAGATAGAAGGCTTATTGGCCTATAACCTTTCGGTTTTGTAGCATCCTTTCCAGGTTTTGGGAGGAGGATGACCTTAGCGTGTTTCCATACCTTAGGAAAATAACTAATACTAAGGCATGCGTTGATAATGCTAGTGTACTTAGGGATCAAGTTATCAGGTAAATTTCTGATAGCAACATTACTGATGGTGTCATGACCAGGGGCCTTTTTAAATTTTTAATAAGATCTTTAACCTCAAGAGGTGTGGCAAATTTCGGCTGCTGTCTAACAGTTAGAGCATTTATATAATTTCTGACTTGATAGCAAATATCATAAATAAAATCTAAGTCTCTCGGTAATCGGTTTGGCATGAATTGCTGCTCCAGGTGAGTGGCTAATACAGATGCCTTTTCTTTATTAGTAACAGCAATAGTGTCTTCAGAGTAGATTGGCCTAGAGCTTTCTATTTTTCTTTTTAAATTTTTAATTCGGCTTTCCATCGTTTGGACTGAGGCTTAAAATTTTTTCTTCCCATAAGACATTTCTATGCTCGTCAATTTTCATTTTGATAATTTTATTTAACCTGTTCCATTCTTTTTTAATCTGTGGAGACCATGTAATGTGCTATCTTTTCCTCAATTGATTTCTTTGCGTGATAAGTTGTCTAATTTCATTTGGGAGTCTACCTGAGAATTTCTCTTTATTGACATAGTGTGACGCTTTAGAAATTGCATCTAACACACTTTTTGATATAGTTTCTACCGCTGCATCAATATCATTTCGTGTCCTTAGGTTTCCTAGAGTGGGAGGGTTTTGCCGAAGTATATCGTTGAACATACTCCAATCCGTAATGCGAACACGTTCTTTCATAGCATTTTTCTGCGTGCCCAGAGTAACTAAAACAGGTATGTGGTCAGAGTTGAGCTCATGTTTCACCTCTAGCATTATGTGCATAGAGGTATTGGTCAGTAGAATATTCAGAATATCCGCTCTTCGCAAATTGCTGGGTCTATAAGTATATTCGTCTGGAACGTATATAGAAATAGGGTACTGATTTAAGTAGTCATACAGAACTTTTCCATTCGTATTCGTATTCTTACATCCCCATTCTATATTCTTTGCATTCAGATCTCCAGCGAGTACAAAAGGTTTATCACCTGGCAGCATATTTGAAATAGCATTCTCATTTAATATATTCTTTGGCGGATTGTACGCCCAACAAAAGTAAACGGTAACATGATACGGTAGATGTACTGCGACCGTCACTACTTCACTACCATGTGAGTTGTTTTCACTGATGAGGCAAGATTGTAAGGAGTTCCGCACATAAATAGCGGCCCCCCACCACGGCGACTAAGCCGATCACACCTGTAGGTGCGGTAATTAGAGATATTTATTTTGCGACAAGGTGTTGCGAACGTCTCGGACATAATTGCAATATCCACGTCGTAGTTGATAAGGAAATTGTAAAGTTCATTCAACTTATTGTGAACGCACGCCGCGTTCCAAACTGTTAACACAATAGAGGCTTTGTTGATGGTGTTACTGGCCATGATTTGAGTCCTGTACTGTTTCTTGATTTGTTGTTGGACCTGCTTAAGTTGTTGAGTAATTAAAAAGCTGGAGCTTTTGATAATAGAGACAAGTTCCGCCAAATCTGCGAAAACGTTCTTTGCTTCACTTAAAGTATCGGTGTATAGCCCTGTCGAAAGTGCTTGGGCGTAGGATTTGTTTTCTACAACCCGGCTGGCATATACCTTAGGCTTTTCTTTATCTTTATTCTTCTTAGGAAACTTTTCGCAACCGCGAAAAGTTTCCTAAGAAAGTTCTTAAAGCGCGAAAAGTTCTCTGTATCGTTCCAATTTTAGTATATCTACTGCCGAAGAAAGTACGCTCTCGTCATTCAATGCGATAAGACGTTTCATACTATACTTGATTCAGAACAAGTAACAAAAGTAACGAGTAACGAGTACTGGTTCATTGAGTAACGAATACATACAGGTAACTCGATTTCGCGTTACTTCTACAGCACTAGGAGACACTACGAAAGGTCCGAAAAAGCCCGCTCAAACGGAGCCCGCTAATTCGTCATCAGTAGAGACACCGGAGCAACCAGCTACGGAAATCATGGAAGTAGCGGAGGATCAACTGGCGGCCAATCAGAGTATTCCAGTATCGAAACGCACCCCTCCGATCATAGTGAAGGACTTATTCTTTCATTTTATCAAGTTGCAAGGCATTTTGACCGGCTATAATCTTTCCCCATGTAAGGATTATCACGGGCAACAGATAAAGGGAGGATTTAAAATTCAGGCATACAACCCGACTATTTATAAACAACTAGTGAAAGATTCGAAAGACGAAAAGATCTCCTTTCACTCTTTTGAACTCCCGGAGTCAAAGCTAGCGAAGGCAGTCATCCGACACTTGCCGTCATATGTGACTTTCGCCGAGATAGCAGGGGAGTTAACAGATCGTGGATATAAAATCGAACGAGTAGATCAATTAAAGAAACGACGAGATGGAGAAATAATAAATTTACCATTATTTCTTCTCACTCTGGAAAGGAAAGAGAAAAGTGGCGAAATCTTTCATGAACGTTCATGCTTGGCATGAAGATTGAAGTGGAGAGATGCAAAGGAATGTGGCGAAAAATCTTTCATGAACGTTTCATGCTTGGCATGAAAATTGAAGTGGAGAGATGTAAAGGAAGAACGGACTCCCTGCAGTGCTTCCGCTGTCAGGGTTTTCACCATGCTCAAAATCACTGCCACCATGCCTGTCGTTGCGTTAAATGCGACGAAAACCACCAATCCTTCACATGCACAAAATCTAAGGATACACCTCCTAAGTACCTCCGCAATACACCTCCTGACACCTCCGCAATAGGCTCCGGAAAGAATATCACGTGACATGGGACCCGCAAATTAAAAGACTGATTAATTGGCTTGGTAAGGAAATTAAAGATGAAATTAATAACTTCAAAAATGAAATATGGGCAGAAAAAATCTCCAATCTCAATACCCAGGATGGCTCATTATGGAAAATTGTCAAAAATTTCAAAAATACTTACGCAACGAACAGACCCATCATGCACAATGGAAGCCTTGCCATTACGAATCAAGAAAAAGCGAACTCCTTCGCTACACACTTGGAAGAACAATTTTCGCCTAATTTAACTCCTTGTGATGCAAAATTTGAACAAGAAACTCTCATCGAAATTCAAGAAGGGCTTAACTCACCTACTGTTAATAATTTAATTCCGCTCACCACTCCGACGGAATTATCTGCAATAATTAAGAAACTCATGCCCAGGAAAGCTCCAGGAATTGATGGAATTATTAATAAATCTATTAAACTACTTTCACTTAACTTTATTTGCAAAATAACTAGTATCTTCAATGCGGCACTCACCAAATGTTATTTCCCTGCTGCATGGAAAACTGCTAAAATTGTCATGATCCCGAAGCCGGGTAAAAATCACACCCAAACAGATGGATACAGACCAATTAGTCTTCTACCTGTTCTCAGCAAAATGTTTGAGCGTCTTATACTCTCCAGAATCCAACATCACCTAGATGCACTTCCTCCGGAGCAATTCGGATTTAGAAGAAACCTCTCAACCACAAAACAACTTCAACGAATTCGTAGGCTTGGCTCTGCACAATAGACTAAATGTGGCTATCCTCCTGTTCGACGTGGCAAAAGCCTTGGACTGCGTCTGGCATAAAGGACTAATTATCAAGCTAATGAGATACAACTTCGAACCTGAACTTCTTCAAATCCTTCACTCGTTCATAACTGAGAGCACTTTTAAAGTGTGTGTCAACGATGTTCTCTCCACCGAGATAAATTAAAAGCGGCATTCCACAAGGCAGTGTTTTAGGTATATCTTGCCTCGTTCATATGGGGGTAATTGTAATTTTATTAAAACGTACTCTGTGAACAAAATGCCTTGGTCCGAAGTAAAATAGAAGTCATTTAGCGGTCACATAAAGTTAAATTTTGTTTAACGCAAGATTTTAAATTTCCGCTTTAAAAAAAAGGATAATTTAAAATTAATTGTAAACACAGAGCTATTGTATATTTTCTAATTTAACATGAACAGCAGTATTTGTATCGACTTCCAAAAACATTTACTCAATTTTTAATGCAATTTTTTTGCATGAGGTTGCATTTTTAATATTATTTTATACCCCTGATTCCGCTATGTAATGGATGTTTTAGCTTCATATGGGCATTAGTTTCAAAACATGATTCTGCCTTGTTTCATTTTAATTTGTAATTCATGTTGGTAGCCATTTGGCAAAATGTAAAATATTTATATCTGAAATTGAATCTATGTACTGTTGATAAACAAACTGAGCTATATAAAAGGTATAGATACAGTTCTTAAGAATAGTATTTTTCTACTTTTTAATCTGATTGATTTAAATAAAAATGGATTTTAATGCATACATCTAATTTAAAACATTAAATAATTTTACATAATTACATAACCATTTTTATAGAATTACATTACGATCTGAACTAATAAACCATATTAAACTTTAAAGTGCCCTTTCAAGCAATCGTTAAAGTTTGAAACATTCAGATTTTTTTAAAAAACTTTTTGCCATTTTTAAGTGTTGTGTAGTTTTATAAAACGAATCGCTTGACAAAACTGTCGTAGTCTTAAGCTCTATCTAAGTACTCACTTCTCGAATTCTATAGTTTTTCTTCTCATAGCTTGTGAACTAGCTTGAAGATGGCTTATTTAACAATCTTCAAGCTAGTATTCTGCTTAAAGCATTGTGGAAAAATGATTTTTAC
>KL820666.1:0-49288 GCA_000611955.2 Stegodyphus mimosarum | reverse complement strand
GGGGAAGGGAGGGGGAGGGGAGGGCGGAGAGGTTGCGGAGCTGCGGAGCTTCTTTTGTTCCAGGATCGGCCTTTACACACTACTATTACGCTTCAGTTATGCTTCTAGTTAGGATATATTGTAGAGACATTAGGTTACTTCGAAGCAGGAGACATGAAATATGAGCAACGCCTTCGCCGGAACTCGAACCACGGATCTCTGGAATACGCGCCCAGCCTGCTGACCACTACACCAGGAAGGCATGCAAAGAAGGCGGAGAAAATACCTTACACATTCCCCCTTTCAAACTGCGACTGGGGATTAGGGAACCCAATCGCTAAATCCTGGTGATGGAGAAACCTCATCACCAATCTTTTTTAATTCGGGTGCCGCTGTAGAGACATAAGCTATTTTTGAAGCGGAAATATTGAAAAATGAGCAATGCCCCCTCCGGGACTCGAACAAAAGCATGACTAGAAAGCGGGAGAAATACGTTATAATATATCTTTAAAATATGAATTTGAGAAGAATGAAGATAATATAACACTTGCAAGGGTTTGTCTGCACAACTATAAAAGATTGCTGTTCATAAATGCTTGGCAATCTTTAGAGATTGTTTATAAGTGACTAGGCTGTATTTTGTGTGCATCTGAATATTTATACTTGTAATTTGTCTTCAGTTCATTAAATCTATTCGCTTCAAAATACTGACATACGTTTGGTTCTGCGGGTTGGCAACGGTGCTGATTGAAATAACAATTTAGCTAGAAATTCATATACCTAATTTAGGTATATGGAATTCACCACTAGCAGAAGCATTTAAACCAGCAGAACAACCAGCAGAAGCATTTAAAAATTATGTAAACACGAAGACCTCGGGAGAAAATTCTGTGAACAATCGTTCCCTTGCTACTGAGTTTAGTTCATTAATCCCATTCAATTGAAGACCTTAATCATATGAATTATGTCCCGTCATTTATACCTGAATATTTGATTGCTTAACATCACTTCGCTGATGTGATTTACACAATCTATGCTAATTGCTCCTGCAGTGGGATACCATGGTAACAATGCTGTCCAGCATAGAAACGTATTACCATTCACAACGGCCTTCTGCTAGTGTTTAGCTAATTAAATAACTTCCAAACGGCAGAATAAATTTACTATTGTTAAGAAATTAGTGAACTTTCATTTTAGAAATTATTAAAGTCTAGATTATCATATATTGCTTGGCATTTGTTTATTTAATACAGTAATAATATTATTCCTATCTCAAAGGTAATATATTGTATAAGATTATTATAGTTCAATCTTTAGCAAGCTTTGGTACCCGAATTCTGTGAACATGAGTCTAGGAATCACTTACAAAAAGTGATCAAATTCTTAGTAAATATTTTAAGAACTTGCATTTCAGTTAATTTTCAATTTTATAGTAATACGATTAACAGAGTAACGAATAAAGCAGAGGAGAGTTTTATTAGAACAATTTTTTAAGAACAATTGCGCGTACTATAAGGTATTTCTCCCGCTTTCTTCACATACCTTCGTGGTGTAATGGTCATCGCTCTCGACGCGTAACCGAGAACTCCGCGGTTTGATTCCCGGGTGGTTTTTCACATCTCCTGCTTCCAAAATTCTTAACGTCTCTACACTGGCACCCGAACCAAAAAACGGTGGTGGATGATGATTCACCACCACCACGATTTGGCGATTGGAGCCGATAACCCCTAGAAGCACTTTAAAAGGGGGAGTATATCAGGTACTTCTCCCACCTTCTTCACATGCCTTCGTGGTGTAGTGGTCAGCACGCTCGACGCGTATTCGAGAGGTCCTTGATGCGAGTACCGGCGAAGGTATTGCTCATTTTGCACATCTCTTGCTTTCAAAAAATACCCAATGTCTCTAGAGTACTATAATGAGTTTCAACTTCAATAAATTACAAAACGCCTGCTCTGAATGCTTAATGATATTAGCATCATTATCGAGCCCTGCTAGAATATCAGTTAAGACATTATTGGCAAACAGTATTTCTTTACCTAATTTACTGGTACATGCCATCAAATAATGACTTCTAACATTGTATATGACACCAAATTATCATGAATTTGAATCTCCATGACATAAGAAACCAATAACTTGGAATAAAATCTCCTAGAAGCTTATTAATTAGTTTTAGTGTTATTTTTCAAATGGGAGACTTAAGAATTTTAAAGAGACATGTTCTAAACTTGTATCTTGGCCTCTCTCTCTCTTACTGCTGATATTACGTGGTGGTTATTTCATCTGATAAAAAAAGCATGTACTAGTATATTTATAAGGGATTATTGCCTTCTCTTGCATGGACTGTTGTGATGTAACAAAATAATAACAGTAATACTAATCTTGCAGAGTCATTAGATTATTTCGAAGCAGGAGACGTGAAAAATGAGCAACGCCTTCGACGGGAATCGAACCACGGACCTCTCGGTTACTCGTGGGGCGTGCTGACTACTACACCACGAAGGCATGCGCAGAAGGCGGGAGACATACCTTACGTACTTCCCCTTTTAAATGGCGAATAAGGATTAGGGGCCCCAATCGCCAAATCGTGGTGGTGCAGAATCATCATCCACATCCTTTTTTGTTCGGGCGCCACTTGTAGAGACATTAGGTTATTTAGAAGGAAGAGAGATGAAGAAATAAGCAAACGTCTTCGCCGGGAATCGAACCACGGACCTCTCGGTTACGTGTCGAGCGTGCTGATCACTACACCACGAAGGCATGAGAAACACCTTATATACTCCCCCTTTTAAAGGGCGACTAAGTTTCAAACCCAGTCGCCATGTCCCGGTGGTTTAGAATCATCATCCACCATCTTTTTTTAGTTCGGGCGCCAGTTGTAGAAACACTAAGTTGTTTCGGAGCAGGAGACACGAAAAATGAGCAACGCCTTCGCCGGAAATCAAACCATGGGCCTCTCAGTTACGCTTTGAGCGTGCTGACCGCTACATCAGGAATGCAGACGATTAAAGCGGGATCCTTACAATCTTAGTCACAAAAATAGTTGGCTATTTCATGTGGTATGTAAAACACTGCTGAAAATAAGCCTTTGTAATTGCTACTGATTGCTTAAAACAGTTTTGCCATAATTAGTTCTTAAAAGTATTTTTAGAAAGACATGAATTTAAACACGATAGAAAGTAGATAAGGAAAAGAGCTATCTGTCTAATGGATCTTGTTTACACTGCTTCTTTCTAAATTGTGTTACTTTCGAATTTCGCACTGCCAAGACGTGTATATCCTTTTACATGTGCAGAGTAGGAGTCATTTTTGAAATGGCAAGTCTGTTGAATTATCTGACAGAAAAGAAATCTTTTTATGTTATATCTTTTGGTTAATATAAGTAATTTGAAAAGAATGTTAAAGCATTTCACACTTCTCTAAAATTTTTATTAGAGGAAATTTAATTATAGCTTTATCTCTTAAATTTTCAAGCAACAATATAATTGACTATCCTTGTGATACACTTGTGATACACTCTGATACACTGATACGCTAGGACTAAAGGGAGGGGTGCGTTCGTGGATGATTTTTCCAACGGAAAGTATACAGTTAAGAAAAATTTCAGTTTTCCTGGCAATAAGTTAACATTTAATTCTCGTGATGTGCGAAGAAAAATTAACGCTTTTTCATATTCAGTTTCTAAGTTCACAACGGCAGATACTACCTGAAAGAAAATTAAATGAATTAATCTGTTTAAACACTTTTCCCTAAAGGGAGGACATTTTATGAATGCAGGTTGAGATGTGTATAAATAAAATAAATCGATAAAAGCTTGTTAAATGTGCAGCAATATCGAGTTATTATATATTGTCAGTTTTCCGGATTGGTTACAACTTTACAGTTATGAACATTTTAGACGCACTGCATGTGATTTATGGAAGAGAATCCTACAAATTTTAAATTTAAAACTAGGTAAAATTAAATATTAAAAGGACTTTGCTTTTCTGAAAAAGCTGAATATTTGGAAGATCCTCGACAATCCCTTCCGAAACGTGCGTGACTTTTGAAGGAATGAAACATCAAATTAAGTTTGAATTTTGCCTAAATTCAAAGCAATTTCATATCACTTACTTAAATTTCCCAGCTCCATCCAACCGAGTTTTATATAAATGAAATTAACATAACATAATTTTTAAACTCAAATTATTAGAAAACAAAATAGTTATCCAATTTCTACAGGTTACTATTTAATACCCCGAAAAGAGATAATCATTAAAAATTTCAAAAAATCTAAAAAGTATTAAAATATTATTAAACCAGCGGTTAGGGGGGCACAATAACCCTACGTGGGTTGGTGTGAGCATATCGAAAAGTCGAAAATAAAAGATTATTTAAAAGGTATTAATTTAACTGAAAGGAAACAAAACAAATTCTGACAATATAAAAAACAAAATACTCATTTACACTGATACAATGTAATTATAAATGTATCAATATTGCACAACGTATTTGATAATTTTTCAATACTAAATTAAGAACAAATATAATAATTAGTACTGATTCCTACGTGTCTTGCAAGGTTTAATGTTACAAATTGGCACTCTAAGTTCTTTTTTCTATGTTTAAGTGAGATCTGTATTTTATTTTCAGAGCAGCCATCGCAGAAAATACGACTTGACAAAAGCTGGATGTTGGAAAAGCTTGCATTTTTAGTGCAGCTAATTCATTATCCACCCCTGCCCAAAATTCAAAAACTAAATGATTTTTAATGGTTTCGAAAACAATTTTCATATGTTTTCTTCAGACTTATAAATGTATCCACATTTTCAAACATTTCTAGGTTACTTTGCTTTAAATTTCTTGTTCATATTAAATCTAAAAAATTTTCTACAAAAAGCATTAATTTTATCACTCGTCTCTAACATATGTATATTTGCTTCTTGGAGTCGAAGATTCAAGGTATTTAATTTCTCGAATATATCGACCAAGTAGCTGAATTTTATCGCAAATAAATTATCTTGAAACTTCTCAGCTTTTCTCTTCCAGAAAAGCGGCAATTTCGTCTCCTGATTCATAAACACATACAAAAATTTTCTACGTGATAACCATCTTGTCAGGCAATAAAATAGCAACGATGAATGTACTGCACCCATGTTTTTACAAAGTACAAAGAAGATTCTTGATTTCGACGGTCTCCTTTTTATATAATTTACTACGGTCATAACCGTCGCTGGCACAATATTCAAACCATTTCTTGGTCATTCATATCTTTGGCAGCCAGAGCTTCTCTGTGGATCATGCATTATGTCCAGATGGACAGCGGAGATTTTTGTTTCACAAGTACTTGTATACTTTGGAATCTTTCAGACATTCTACGAGCACCAAAGGTGCATATTCCGACACAGGTTTTCCACTCTTTGTTTGCCTCGTTTATACAAATTATTTAAAGTATCAAATAATACTTGTGCTGTTGCTTTGCGTTGTTGTATAGCGAAATTAAGTTAATTAAATAATAATTGAGTAACCAAAATTTAATATTTAATTTTCCAAATTTATGCTACACAATGTGTGTTTTACTTAATTTCTGCGTAATTTTGTTTTATCTTTATTGGGGTTTTTCATACTTAAGTTTCTACATTCTTAGCTTCGTTATTTGCGAAACTTGTAACCGGCAGACAATGGAACTTTGTGTTTTTTCCACGTAATATTTGAATTTTAAAATACTTAATTTGTATTCACATATTTATGATTTATACTACTAGAAGCAGACAAATTTTATCTTCAATTTAAGACTACTTTGTTAAATTAGTTTTTGAGTTATGGCAATTCATTTAATTAATTTTACTGCTTTCGTGAGATGGGGGGATTAAGTTTTCAGAGTTCGAATTCTTAGTGTTTCTTTCCACTGATAAGAGCATTTCCGGGGAGGGAGTTACATGTTTACCTTATTCCATTGTCTCCCAGGTGGTACCTCGGCGATTCCTCTGGTGATTGTGGAATTATTGGTTGAAGTGACTAGGAGAAAAGTGTGAAATTTTACAGGGGGTAAGTCGGGGTTTGACGAATAGGATTTTCCACCGTTTTAGCGGGTTTGGGCGGTTTCTGGTATTCCTTCTTAACAAAAAGGCGTTGCAAGTGTCGCTCACTTTATTTCGCACTACGTTTGTGCTTTTTGTGCACGTTTTTCATATGCAGTTCTGAGGGAGGTTCATCGTATTGATGTTGGGCTTATGGCGTCCTTTTGCTGAAGTATGTGCCATCCATAAAATCTTCGTTTACTTGCCTCCTTGGAGGTTGTTTCCATTATTATGAATTTAAATAAAATTACGAGCTTTCAAGGGCACAGATTGCCCCATAACAGTAATATGATTCTAAGGAAATTCATATGAGAATGATGTCTGACACACGGAACTGGGCCTCCATAAACGTCTATGGTTTCTATCTGCCTGTTGCTGCTCCCATCCATGTTTGTGAGGACCCTGATGATTGCCTTGGAACTTCTACGAATAATTTCCTTCATCACATGGGTATAGGAGTTCTTCCCTTTGAGTCCAGTATTCCTGGTTTAGCTGATACTTCGAAGAAGATGTCTACTGCTCCATGTACCATCAACAGTTCCTTCATCTGATTTTCTGAGAGATTTTAAAGGCCTCAAGGCTTCAGGACTGAGTGCTGTGTCATCTTGTTAGTTAAGTTCCTTTTTGGTTGTTTCCTTTCTTTTAATGGGTTAGTCTTAATAAAAACATAGGTTTTTCTTAATTGTAACTTGCCTTGTGGCCTTGTTAGAAGGGATCTCCTTATTTTAAACATGTAAATTATACTGGCTAAAATTTAAAATGATTTTTGATTTAAAGATTTGAGATGTTGAAGAGTTTAAAATTTTGTTTCATTTGGTGAGCATACTGACTTTGCTGAGGTTAAAGTAAATTACAAACGGAAGTAGGATTGTTCAAGTTTTAATACTCTTAACATTAAAAAAAAGGTGGTCTCGGTTGTAACTCAGTTTATTGAATTTGAATATTAGAATTCTTTTATCTTGACAAAATATATATATAATTGTTAAGAGAAATAGTTTGTTATGGATTTATAAATTATTACTGAAATGAAATAGTTATGCTTTGATTAATTAGCAGTTATAGAAATTTGAAGTTGTTTATTTTGAAACTACTAAATTGTTAAAAATATGTTTCGCTGTTATAGTTACAATTTTCTCAGGTTATTTTCACTCCCCGGGGATGAAAGATTTTTTTAATGAAGTTTATATTGACATACTTTGATCTATTTGAAAAATAAACACTAAAGTTTTCTCAAAATTTAATATTGATTATTGTGTTTTTGTTATGTTTAAGTTACATATTTTGAAATGCATGATCTTTCTTAGATTCACTAGCATCAAGGTTCATGGGCTGTTTAGGTAAAATTCCCAACGCAATGTCAGTTTGGATAGTTAGTTTTGAGGCGAATTGTTAACATTGTTCGGTGGTTTTACTTCCTCAAAGTCAAAGTTCTAGTTTCGATGGTTTTATCGAACCACCATCCTCAGTTGCAAAAGCGCTAGTCCTGTGAAAATTTGAAAATATAACGCTGATTTTTATAGTTTGACTTCCAAATTAATATTTGTTCGGCGTGTTTTTGTATCTTAATTAGAGTTTTATTGGTTTACAAAAACGTAATTCTTCTACTGCTGACATATCATCACAAAATCTAACATATGTTGTAAGACTTTAGTTAAGCTAACAAAGTTTTATTTTAATTTTTTCTTTCCTGTTTGTTCTTATTTCAACTGCCCGTTAGAATAAGCACGCGTTTCAGCTTTATGCTAATTTGAAGTGGAGTCAAGTTTCTATTTAAGCGATAGGTAGGAACCTCTCAGTGTGAGAGAGCTTTTAGTCTCACATCACTGCGGCTCTGTTTCACCTGACTAGCTAGTATTTAAATTCTAAGCCTTAGCGTTGTTATGCTATTACTTATTGAAGAATTCTAAGTGCGTTAGTATTAGTTAAATCTTGCTACGAACCCTTTAGTATAGAGGCCAACCTCGCGTTCATATCTCTGTGAGCAACGACGATTTAATTTCTATTTAACTTTAGTTCAAATTATTTGATTGTTCAGTTTAGACCCAAGTGCGGTCATTATTTTCTGTATCCCTCCCGGGTTCGGAAGTGGCTGTATATAATTGTGGTTTAATAAAAGAGGATTTTAAATCCTTCTTAAGTGCAGTTCTTCTACTACTTAACCACAGTTTTCTACCAGAGAACATAGCTGCATTCAAACGCCAAACAAAATACGTGGAAGATAAATTAAGGTCTCATAATATTTCGTGCAGTAATTAAACCTGCTAAGAAGTTTTAGATTGCGTCCTTTTTATATTGTCTGTCAGTTTCCAAGGCATGATCTTGCAAAAATATTTTAATTTGTCAGCACGTGATTCTATAGATAAAGCCAAAACAATTTATTTCCCTTGAAGTGCAGTGATTGGAAATCATGAATGTACACCGCGCGCGAAAAAAAAAAAGGACAGTTCTATATCTCCTGTTCTACTGGGCCGATTAACGAAATTCCAAATGCGTTTTTCATGTCTCGAAAGCGCGAACTAGGATATGTATTAGATTTATATATAGCATTGTTCAAATATGTGTATTTTGACACAAAATCGGACATTTTCTAAAATGACATGCATATTTTTTTCCATATTTTGATTCTACGACTCCAATTACGCCAAACATCCAAGTTTTGTAAAATTCGCAAGCGTAGTTTTCAAGAAATTGACCCTCAAAATTTTAACTTCTTAATCTTAATTCAATTTGATATGTATTTATTCATGTGTCCTTTTTTATGAAAATTATTTGATTCCTTCTTACACAGTTCGAAATTTAGGTTAATTCCAAATAAAAGTCACCTATTTTTTATGATTTATTTTAAAAATTTGTATTTTTAAATAATATTTAGAAATTTTCCCCAAAAAAATTTTGAATTATAACATATAAAATTCTTAGAATCATCTTAAAGTAGGTGTATTTCTAAGCATACCTGCAAAACATTAGAGCCTTTTATTCAAAATTTCCGAAGATATACGTGAATTTATATATTGGCGCGTTTTGAAATTTTGCATATTTGTTGAAAGCGATAATAACGTAAATGTGGTTTACGCACTTTGTTAAAATTATTTGAAAGTAGAACGATGTGACTTTTTTTTCCTCTCATCCACAATGTATGTAAAAAGGCAGGAACGATGTGACTTTTTTTCCTGCTCTGCACAATGGAAGGCAAGGAAAATGGGTTGCCACATATTAAGAAGTTCACCAAGTGAATTATTCTAGGCTCAAACTGAAAAAATTATGAATTATGAAAATTTGTTAAATTTATGAATTTCTCCGTAAATGTCGCACCAAATATTACAAAATTTAATATTTAGGCATAATTTGAGTCGTAAAATTGAAGTATGGAAAACAATTGGTATGTTATTTCAGAAAAAGTCCGATTTTGTGTCAAAATACCTATATTAAAATAAAGCTATATTTAAGTCTAATACATATCCTAAGTCGCTCTTTTGAGGCAAGGAACACGCAATTTGAATTTCGTCAATCGGCCCAGTAGAACAGGATATATAGAAATGTCCTTTTGTTTTTTGCGCAGTCTACATGCAAACGTGATTCGAAACGGGCACATTTTACAGTTGCTGTGTATACCGTGTTTACAAAAGTCTTAAAAGTAAAGTTACTCAAAATACGTGGCAAACTTCTTTCGGGAACTGATGGTAAGGGAAGTGAAGTGAGACACTTTTGGACTATCCTCTGGGATGTTCTCCATCAAATTTGTGGCAGATGCTTAACAGTTAGCAAAGCTCTGCGATGCGTAACCCATGCCTAGGGAACGCACAAGCGGCTTTTCTACTTGTGCTCGTAATAAGTCTAACATTTTTCTAAATATAAACATATAGACCAAAGAAACGTATAAAAAGTTGAATTCCGCAGTTTTTACAAAACCGATTTTTCTTATTTAACAATGCCAAAATATGAATATTTGTGTCATTCAAAATATTTGTATAGTTGAAGGTATATTTTTACGATGAACAGTTTTGAAAATAAAAATTGGTAAAATTTTTGTGAGCAGAATGTGCAAAGAGACATATCATAAATATCGAGGGAAAATTTATATTTAGAGAAGTTGTTGTTAAGTAACCAAAAACAACCCGATTATAATGAATATTATAAAAAAGGTGCTAAAAATGATGTAAATAACGAAAATTTAATTTCAATCTAAATTAAGTTTAATTTAGTGAAATATGCACAAACCATCGTTTTAATTATATATTCGCATTCACGGGTAAACATGTGACATCAAACATTGCCCTGATTTTCTGGTTGAGTTTAGAGAGAAACTGTTCACTCAGGAAACCCACAGCTGGCGGGCTCATTGGCACCTCAAACAAAGCACCGGACTTCCAAATGAATAATTGAGAAGGCAAACAATTGTTTGCAAGAGAATGGAAAGCTCCTAATAATACAGTGCTGTGATTATTCTGCTGCTCTCTGTTCCTGATTAGGTCCATTGAAAAGCTTTTACGGTATTTAATAAAAAATTACTCAGGATGTCACAACAAATTCCCGTACAGACGAATAAACAAAATTTCTGCTTTATTGTTTAGTAGGTCATATTAAGCTATTCAGGGATCATTTTCTTTTTGCACACAATAAATCTATTGTTTGTGGCTTAGCAGATTCTTCGTCAAGCTTGATGACAAAAAACGTAATTAATCATATTATTGATAGTAATGATAGGTCTAATTATGTTATGCCGAATACTAATTAGCTAATCATTTTGCTTCCTTTATTCATACTATACAGATATTATTTTTTTTTTTTTTTTTGAAAGCAGGAGTAGATGAAAAATCAGCAATGCCCTCGCCGGGACTCGAACCACGGACCTCTCAATTACGCGTCAAGCGTGCTGACCACTACACCACGCACGCATGCCAAGAAGGTAAGAGAAATACCTTATATACTCCCCCTTTTAAAAGGTGACTGGGGATTAGGGGAAACAATCGCCAAATCCTGGTGGTGGAGAATCATCATCCACCAGCCTTTTTTAGTTCGGGTGCCACTGTAGAGACATAAGCTATTTTTGAAGCGGAAGTATTGAAAAACGAGCAATGCCCTTGCCGGGATTCGAACGAAAGCATTAGAGGTTCCAGTTGCCATATCTTGGTGGTGGAGAATCATCATCCACACCGTGTTTAGTTCAGGCGCCAGTATAGAGACATTAAGTATTTTTTTAAAGCAGGAGTAGATGAAAAATGTGCAATGCCCTCGCCGGGGCTGGAACCACGGACGAACCTCTCCAATACGCGTCAAGCGTACTGATCACTACTTCACGAAGGCGTGGCAAGAAGGCGGGAGGGATACTTTATAAGGTATATCTCCCACATTCTTAGCGTGCCTTCGTAGTGTAATGGTCGGCTTACTGAGCCGGTATTTCAGAGGTCCGCGGTTCGATTCCCGGCGAAGGCAGTGCATATTTTTCATCGTTCCTGCTTCCAAAAAAACCTAATGTCCCTACACTGGCGCCCGAACTAAAAGGGTTGGGGATAATGACTCTCCACACCCAGGATTTGCCGACTAGGTCCCCTAAAACCCTAGTCGCCCTTTAAAAAGGGGAGTATATAAGGTATATCTCCCACATTCTTAGCGTGCCTTCGTGGTGTAATAGTCAGCACACTGAGCCGGTATTTCAGAGGTCCACGGTTCGATTCCCGGCGAAGGCAGTGCATATTTTTCATCGTTCCTGCTTCCAAAAAACCTAATGTCTCTACAACCTTATAATATATAGATAGTTTTGCTTCCTTTTTTAATATTGTAAAGACCAGTGGCAGATTCGCTCCAAACCGTGAAATACTGATAGCTTACTTTGTGTTATATTCTTAGTAGCTAGGTGGCTTGGCTGCGTTGGATATTTTGAAATTTATCATTCTGTAATATGTTAAACATGAGGTAAATTGTCTTACACAGTTCTTAACATACTTTGCTTTAGGCAGCTAAAGCCACGGATTGATTATGGTAGTTAGATAAAACATAGAGTATTTCGGCTGCACTCATATCCTGGCAAAACGTGGATGTTTATCATATGTTGTATATAATGTAAGGGGGATTGTGAATATATCGTTTCAAATGTTTTCTTTGGCTGTATGTGAGCAAGAGAAGGTTCTGAAAACTTCGAATAACCGTCTGATGAAGTATTTCAAAGAAAATTGCTATGGTCTACGATAGCTATATGTATTTGACTACATTAATTGTCTCAGAAAACACTAACTGGCATATGAATTTAAAAGTCAGCCGCAAATAATGTTAAGCTGAATGATTACAAACTTATCATAGATAGCAGAATTAAAGTAACGTGGTATCGAACGGCAGAAACACGCTCTGTCCTTCAATCCAAAAACCTCAGTTTAAATACAGTCTAATGTATTTTACATTACCGGAGAGGAAACGGAAAGGAAAAGTTACAGTAAAGTCTGAAAAGTAAAATATAAATAAATAATTATAAATAAATGATTAAAAATAAATAAATGATTGATTTAAATAATAACATTAGACAGTTACTTCGAAACTGAAAACATTGCCCAATAGTTAAATGAATCTTTTCGTTGCCAATACAAAATATTATTGCATAATCTTTTATGTTTGGGTAGTAAAATAGAAACATCAGGTTTTAAAAAAAAGCTACTCTTTTGATTAAATATTGGTCTGGAAAACCTTAATATAGTAAAACTTTAATGTAGATTACTTACCTTCAAAATACGAGCAAAACGAAGTAACGATTTTTTAAAAAAGATATATTAATGAAGGAAAATAAATGATAATAGTTCGTATCAGAATAAAATCACAAGCTTGTAAAGTTTAGATAGGTTAAAAACATAACTTGACTAATATATTTTTTACCCGAACATTTTATTGCCAATAAAAGAATTGTTGCTCCAGTAACCATTTGCTCCAACAGAATGAGCCTTAATGTATTGTGTATGACTCTTTTACAACCTGCCATAAAAGTGCGGTTATTGCCAATAAGTATTCGAATCCTGTTCCCTTTCATGCAATAAAAGAAGAAAGAGTAAAATGATATAAATATTATTTTCTTCCATTCATTATTATCCTGACTTCAATAAATTCCTATGAATTTGAAGTAATTTTGCTTAGAATAACAGTGTAATATTGAAAATTAACAAAATTTCAAGGCAACATTAATAATAACTTATTTTAAAATTTTATGACAAAGAGATTTAATTTTTAAGACACATAACTATTTTAAGAGAATATGTGATATGGTTTTAAAGCGTTTGACGTAAAGACATTTAACTTGGAATATGATCCGTTTTATTACTCTTGTATACATAATTGTAAGAAATATGGCAAGACTACAGTGCATTTTCGTGCCAGTGTTATTACACAGCTCATACTTACACTAAACTTAAATGCTTTAAGAAACTAGATAAAATTACTTTTAGTAAGGATTTTGACATACGATATATCTCCAGAAAAATACACACATTGACAGAACAAAAGTGCAAATTGAAAGTGTCGTCAGATATGTGGAGATGTTCCGGGACTTACAGGGCGCAAAAAAGGGGGCAGTTCAACATCTTCCGTTCTACTGAGCCAATTGAAGAAATTTAAATTGCGTTTTTCACATCTCGAAAACGCGACTTAGAATATATATTAGATTTATATATAGCATTATTCTAATATAGGTACTTTGATAAAAAGTCGGACTTTTTCTAAAATCATATAAAATGTTTTCCTTATTTCGATTCTATGACTCAAATTATGCCTAGATATTAAATTTTGTAATTTTTGTGATATTTATGGAGAAATTAAAAAAATTAGTTTGGCGTATTTTTTCAGTTTGTGCCAAGAATAATTCACTTGGCGAACTCCTTAATACATGGCAGCTTATTTTCTTTTCATTTTCATTGTGCAGGAGTGGAAGAAAAGTCACATCGTTCCTACCTTTTTACGTTGTGCAGGAGCAGAAAAAAAATCACATCGTTCCTGCTTTCAAATATAGTAGAATCTGGTTAATTGGACCACGGATAATCTGACCAGCCGCTTTTTTGGACCGAATCCTAAAAAACCGAAACAAATCCTATGTACATAAGCCTAATAATATTCGTTTATTTGGACCAAAATTCCGTTTAATCGGTCAAAAAAACGTGAGAGCGATTAAGAAACAGAAGCCACAAGTCGGCCGCCTTCCGCGACACATGGGAGGATCTGTAGCTGCGCTCCCCAGGACAATGCTTTATCAAAGGTCAGGAATTCCTTAAACTGCATGACAAGAGCAAAACCAGTGGGAAACGAAAACCACTTTCTTTGACTCTTCTTAAAACGGAGCCACCAGTATCAGCCAGGGAGGGGATTTGTCCCACTGCGTTTCCAATTTTCGAGGAAATGAACAGTAGAGTATCCGGCTCCACCTGAAAGGAATTCCCGTCTGTCAATGATACACAAGAAAGCTATCATTTCATGATTTCCTTTTGGGATGATTTTAGTGCCAAGGCTTTGAATGGCGAGCGTTTAACTCCCTCTTGACCTCAACATCTTGACCCCGAAACACTAAGGTTGCTTCAGACGACTTTAGCCAGTGAACTGTGCGCATGCCTTGTCTTCCTTGCCAGAATCCCACAACGAGACTTGACTTTAGCCGAAAAAATTCGTTGCCTGGATAAAATCAAGCAACAAACACGATAAACTAGTCAGCGTCGGTTGGTAGAAATTACCGCATTTGCAAAGACTACAATTTTGCTCTTGATAAAGCAAGAGAATGAGCTGCGAGAAGAATGGGCACAATGTGAAGGACGAGTAGGAACTATCAAAAAACGGAAATGGTTTGCCATTGTTGCTGGACGAGTTGTTTGAGTAAGTGGTCCAATGTTAAAATGCAAAGCAGAAGAACTCGCTAAAACGCTAGGCCACGATGACTTTAAAGCTGCGGACGGGTGGTTGTCTCAATGGAAATCTAGACATGACATAAATTCAAGAAAGCACATGGCGAGAAAGAAAGTGCTGATAGTGCAACTGCTGAAGAATGGAAATCAACAAAACTGCCCGAGCTTCTCGAAACATTTTCAGCAGATGACATCTACAATGTTGATGAAATTGGGCTGTAATATCGTGCTACACCGGACATCTCGTTAAATTACAAACATGTTGCACTCTCTGGCTCCAAAAAAGCGATGGATTGCGTAACTGTCTTGTGCCTCTCAAACATGTCAGGAACGGACAAGAGGAAGCTGTTTATTATAGGAAAAAGCACTTAGGCTCGCTGCTTTAAAAGGCTTAGGATAGACAGTTTACCAGCTGTGTATCGTGTGAACAAAAATACGTGGATGCGCTCTGAACCTTTTAAAGAATGGCGAATTTAATTTAACGATTGGGATACAGAGCTACAACGCCAGTCGAGAAAAGTGCTGCTTCTTTTTGTCATTTGTGCAGCACATCCTCATTTAGATTGCTTGAAGAACATCCAACTGGAATTTCTACCTCCCACGAAAACAGCTTTGGTCCAGCCAATTTACATGGGCATCATAAAAAAATTGAAGAAGCTTTATCGTACAAGGATGATTAATTACATCATTGAAGCAACTGAAAACTTTTGCTGACCTCATCGTCAAAAGCCAGCGAAGTCGGTACAGAGGTCAGCATCTTACATGCAGTTACATTTGTGGCTGACAGCTGGCGAGAAGTTAGCAGTGAGACAGCTGAGAACTGTTTTCTCACTCAGGCTTTAAGCACTTGGTTTTGGAGATGGATGTGGACATGCTCATTGAAAGTGAAAATGATGACGGACATATGGAGCTTCAACGGGTACAGAATTGCGAAGAATTTTTATCCATCGAGAACGAAGTTCAATGCTACGAAGAAAATCAAGATTATGAAGCTGAAATCGTTGCTCGAGTTGCAGCAAAACGCGTCGGTATTTTATGCAGGAGGGAAATGAAGGGAGTCCCATTGCTGCGTTAGATATTTGCGGCGATCTCTTTCACGTGCAATCTGTCAAGAGAACGTGTCAGATCACGCTGGATCATTTCTTCAAATGTTGACTGGAACTGGATAAGAACTTGTTTTTATTGTGCTTCGCATGTTGGATATCGTAGAGATCATTTCTTAGAATTTGTTTCTAAATTAAATTTCTCAATAAAAAATGTTCGACTGTAGTTCTTGCTTGTACATGTATGTTCGCCATTCCCCGTGTGTGCCACACAATATAGGTCATAATTACATTTTAGTACATGATTTACATGTACATTTACTGTTTGCTACATATACCACGTCCCGTCTCCCAACATTGTAACGGCATGTTCGTGTAAGGACATGTTTGTATAATCGGACCAGCCGGTTATTCGGACAAAAACGATTGCTTCCCGATGTGGTCCAATTAACCGGAATCGACTGTAATTTTAACAGGGTGCTCAAACCATATTTGATGTTTTATCGCTTTCAATAAATATGCCAAATTTCAAAACGCACCAATATATAAATTCACGTATATCTTCGGAAATTTTGAATAAAGAAAACTCTAATTTTTTGCAGATATGTTTAGAAATACACCTACTTTAAGGAGCTGGTAAAAATGTTACAGTTTATGGTTCAATGTTTCTTCAAAAACCTTATAAAAATTATTTAATAATACAAATTTAAAATATAAATCGTAAAAAATAGGTGACTTTTATTTGGAATGAACCTAAATTTCGAAATGTGAAAGAAAGAATCAAATAAATTTAATAAAAAAAGAGAAAAATAATAAATATATATCAAACTCAATTAACATGGAGGAGCTAAAATTTTGAGAGCTAATTTTTTTAAAGACTACTCGTGCGATTTTTACGAAACTTGACAGTTTGGCATAATTTGAGTCGTAGAATCGAAATATGGAAAAACTATGGCATGGTATTTCAGAAAACGTCAGATTTTGTTTAAAAATACCTATATTAGCACAACGCTATATATAAATCTAATACATATCAGAAGTCACGCTTTCGAGGCATGAAAAAAGGCAAATTGAATTTCGTCAATCTGCCCAGTAGAACAGGAGATAGAGAACTGCACATTTGGTTTTCAGCGCAGTGTACATTTCTGTCAAATAATAAAATTTTCCATGTACTGTTCAAAGTCATCTCAGAAGTTTCGCGCTAGGCGGGGAAGGATTAAGTGAGCTTTATTTAAAATAAAAATTTTAAGCGTCTTTACTTAAAAACTCACTTTAAAACCAGATCATTACGCTGATACCTCAAACACTCAGCGCAACAAAATTGTGCGTGACAAATACAAAAAGTAACTGAAAATGCATAGGACAGCGGCAATGACAGCAGATAATATCATATTATTTGGTGTTGTTTTTAGCTACAGAGAATTTTTTTTTCTCAGTGTACAAATGATTAAAACTTTCTGTTTGAAAACCAAATAGTTTAATAGTAGTATATAGAGTTCTCATTGTAGAACGTATGTTACAAACAAGATTATACGTTGTAGTGAAATACGGTGGCGTGCATTAAGGATGCATTTTCGCACGGAGATAACTGGCCAGGTAAGCATTCCCTACCTATGGTCGTATGATATCATTTTATTTCCATCCTCCGTGGCCTTTTAACCCTGCTTTACGGTGGTCTCGTGAATGCTTAGAAGATGACGTACACTGCGGAAAAAAAATGGGACAGTTCTATATCTCAATTTCTACTGGGCCTATTGACAAAATTCAAATTGCGTTTTTCATGTCTCGAAAGCGTGACTTATGATATGTATCAGATCTATGCACAGCATTGTTAAATTATATGTATTTTGACACAAAATCGTCCTTTCCTGAAATAACATGCCAATTTTTTTCCAAATTTCGATTTACGACTCAAAATATGCCAAACTGCCAAGTTTTGTAAAACTCGCACGAGTAGTTTTCCAAAAATAAGCCCTCAAAAGTTTAGCTCCACAACACTCGTGTCCATAAAATAAGGTTGATGCAAAATCAGGCAAAGGTAAATCGACGCTAAACAAATTTGACTTATTTGTAAAACTTATTTATTAAACAAAAGGTAAAGAGCCAAAAAAGATGCTATATGTTTTATATTATTAAACAAATTAGCGATTTTTTCTCCCTGGAGCAAATTACAAAAAACACCTATTTACAAAAACCAATATTACATAGTTGGTATGATTGTTAATACTTTGTAAGTCTCCCAGACGATGCAAAACAGTCCGTACAACGCCTAGGAATACTGAGTGTCAAATTATCGATCTGATCTGATCGATCCACTTAAAAGGCAATGCTCTCCGAATTTCCGGTAGATATGTAGGAGGAGGTTGACGGGCAGCACCTCGTCGGCCAAGCATGTCCCACACGTGTTCTACTGGATTCAAGTCGGGTGAGAATGCTGGCTAGTCCATACGGGTGATATCCTCCGATTGAAGGCATTCGCTTACTATATTTGCACGTTGAGGACGGGCGTTTGAGGACGCCCGTCCTCAACGCCCGTTGTTTTCTTGGTGGTAACGGGTATCTGGAGCTTTACATATAAATGTCCAGTGGGAATCAGACTGCTAGCTAAACCTGGACTCGTTGGAAAACATCACACAAGCCCACTTTGGCGGTGTCCACAATGCATGCTCTCTACTCCAGGCGAATCGCAGGCGACAGTGAGTTGCAGTAAGTGGAACGCATCTGACAGGTCTACGAGCAAATAGACCAATCTGCCCTAAGCGTCTGTACACGGTCTGCCTTGAAAATGTCGCACCAGTGGCTGATGAGAGCTGACGAGACAGGTCTGAGGCTGTGCTCCGCCTGTTTCTTTTGGCAGTAATTGCCAAATACCTGTCCTCAGTCGGCGTTATAACTCTGAGGCGACCTGTGCTGCAACGTCTACTCACATTACCATCACCTTAGAATTGGTGCCAAAACACGGAGATGACACTCTGGGCAATTCCAAGTTCGTCTGATCCTTCCAGTTGGGTACGCACACATTCCAGACGGCCGATAATTCTACCACGTAAAAAATCCTCCAAATGCGTCTTTTGTGTCATAACTGTTCGGTTATTGCACTGAAATGCTTATAAGGCGCCTGCGAACAATTTTACTTCTTTGCCTGTATTTCTTATATATCACTCTCTTATACTCTCGTCATTGTGACGTACCATCAGTGTCATCTGGTTACTTCCTGAAATTTGCATATGATTTTGAAAATGTGTGTAGTGATTTTACAGGTGATATATTTATTTTAGAGTTCGATTTCCGCGTGACTCTGAATTATCCTTAATTTATGGACATGAGCGTACTTATTAATACCTCTTTTTTATGAAACGTATTTGATTCCTTCTTATACAATTCGAAATTTAGGTTCATTCCAAACAAAATTCGCAAACAAATTTTTTATGATTTATTTTTAAAACTTGTATTTTTAAATAATTTTCTTAAATGTTTCGAAAGCAATTTTGATATATAACCTATAAAATTTTTAAAATCATCTTAAAGTAGGTTTATTTTTAAGCATACCTGCGAAACATTAGAGCTTTTTATTTAAACTTTCCGAACATATACGTGAATTTATATATTGGCGCGTTTTGAAATTTGCCATATTTGTTGAAAGCGAAAATAACGAAAATCTGCTTTACGCACTTTGTTAAAATTATTTGAAAGTTAAACGATGTGACTTTTTTTCCTCTCATCCACAACGTAAAAAGACAGGAACGATGTGCCTTTTTGGCCTCCGCTGCACAATGAAAAGGAAGGAAAATAGGTTGCCACATATTAAGATGTTCGCCAAGTGAATTATTCTTGGCTCAAAGTCAATAAAATTCGCAAAGTTAAATTTATGAACTTCTCCGTAAATTTCGCACCAAATGTTACAAACTTTAATATTATAATAATTTGAGTCGTAGAATCGAAATATGGAAAAACTTGCTATTTTATTTCAGAAAACGCCCGATTTTGTGTAAAAATACCTATGTTAGAGTGATGTTAGATAAGTCTAATATATATTCTAAGTCGCGCTTTCGAGACGCGAAAAACGCAATTTGAATTTCGTCAATCGGTCCAGTAGAACGGAAGCTATACAACTGTCCGTTTTTTTCCGCACTGTACTGAAAAGTACATTTAAACATTGTTGAAATTAATCGATCATTCTAATGTAACCATCTCGATGTGTCTCTATAATTGAAATATTGAAGCAGGGCTGAGTGCCATCAACCTATGCAAACCTTAACACGTCAAGTATTTGGTTACGGCTCCTCCTGTGTTTAATACGAAATGCAATTTTATCGCCGTCAGAAAGTTGTAAAGACATCCTCCTCGCAAAACTCGACAAAACAAATTAGGGTGTTTTATTACCCTTTCTCAATACCGAATGCAGAGTTTCCACATCTAGTGCCTGGAAAGAAATATAGGGGCAGTTGTTTCACTCAGCCCTTTGTATATCTGAATATCTATGCATTTATATCTATATATATAAATGTGTGTGTGTTTATAGAAACACCGAAGCATAACAAGAAAGTTAGAGTAATACATAATGACTTACACAGCACTTAAGTTTGCAGTAAGATAAAAACAGTAATATACATATGATTTCCTTTAAGCAAATCAGAAAGATTCAGTGAGATTCCCTCAATCAAAGTCATGGTAGAAATGATTCATTATCTTTTAACATTGATAAAAAGTTATGTAAAACAAGTAATATAAAAGTTTTTTTTTAAAGTTCTTCAATTATTCCACCTAATGATTTAACAAGACTCAAGGCGACGTATGCTTGACCTGCTGCGAGGAGGTTTCGTCCTAGATATATTACTATTGAATTTTCGCTACGTAATGGGACATTATATCCGCATCAGCCAAATCTATAAAACTACAATTCCAATCTCCAGGTTCCGCTATATGCCGAAAATACCATGCAATTTGCATGTTTTTTTCCGGCCGTAGTAAGGTAGGTGCCACTGTACGCATTTGGGATTGAATGAATATTGGAGCTGGGGCCGAGCAGGGGTAATTACAATTCTTTTATTCCATACACTTCAAAAACCTTTATAAATCTGCCTTACTGGTGCCACTTATTTTTGTTAAATATTTCAATCCCATTTATCACAGTCATGTACTAATATTTTTAAATTGTTATAAAATTAAGTTTTGCAGCACGTGACAATTCCTGATAAACGGTCGTTATTCGTAAGTCTTATAATACAGGGTGCTTATAAAGTCCCGGACCCATTTTGATGTTTAAATAACTCATAAAATAATGAAGATATAAACAAACTTATGGCATCTATTGATGAAATAACTTATATATTTTCCTTTTCAGGTTTGAATATCTTTACTTTTGTAAATATCGTCTGCACGTGTGGTTAATTTCAGATAATTTCATTTTCCAGTCTAAATATCTGTACTTTTCTAAATATCGTCTGCTTATTAATTGCATTTTCTCTCTTCTGTTTTTGACAACTATTGCAATGTTATGGTTATGACAAAGGGTAATGTGTGGTGTGGACTAATGCACGACCGAGTCATTGGGCCTTTCTTTTTTACAGAAAAGACGGTCTCATCAGTCGTATACTTAGACATGTTGGGAAACTTCGTATATCCACAACTAGAAGAGCTTCAGCCACATGTCGTTTTGCAATAAGATGGTACACCACCTCATTGGGGTACCATCGTTCGTAGTTCTTTGAATGACCATTTTACAAGAAGATGAACTGGGCGAGGAGGTCCAATTCCTTGGCACCCAGATCACCTGATATAACGCCGCTGGACTTTTTCCTTTGTGGATTTGTAAAGGACAACGTTTACAAGAGGAGAGTGTCGAACATTGATGACCAGAAATTTTAGAATTACAACCGCAATAGCCTCTGTGGATGCCGACATGCTTGCCGGTACCTGGCGTGAAATTGAGTATCGACTTGATATTCTCCGTGCGACGAAGGGGGCGCACGTGGAAGTTCATTGACAAGGGTCATGAAACGTTTTGAGTCTATCTAACCAGTTATGTTATTAATTTTAATCTATCTTTATTATTTTATGAGTTATTAAACATCAAAATGGGTCTGGGACTTTATAAACACCCTGTATATTTATTAAAAGTAGCATATCTTTAGTTCCGATGAACACAAATAAATAAGTAGGAACTGACTTTAATATCTAAAGAAACTGTATTAACATCAAGTATCCTGCACTACAAGTTTAAAAACTGTAACTGTAGCTGTACATGTAGCACTGTACATGTAGCAGACCCTGAAACGACATGTAAGTATTAATATTTATTATTACGCATATTTTTATGAACTATCAAACTAACTTTGCTCGGGAGAAGCTCACATAATTAAATACTGTCTTTTTTGTACTATAATCAGATTTAAATTTCTATAATACTATACAACGATAATTTTCATAATTTTTTAAACTATTAAATTAATCAATAAATGGCATTTTTATTATGATATGTTACACAATTCAAACATCATAGCTATATTTGGAAAACAAATTTATGCAATTAATATTCTTTAATTCCAAAGTAACGAAATTATAAACTCCGTTACATATAAAAGAGAAATCACCTAAAAGAATGTGATAACTGAGAAGGATATATGGAAACTAGAAAACCCGGATGTCATACGAAATGACCGCTGTTCTAGATATTATAAATTGTAATTAAAAGGATGTGTGCAAAGGTGTCTGCTAATTCAAACTGAATTACCCAGGGCAGATGGAGACGATGCCCCTTTGCTTACTGCCCACATGGTTTCCCCCTTCTACTTGCTTAATTGCTTAAAGTAGAGTGCAATGAAGGAAACCACTGGCGGTGCATTTATTTCTGTGCCCAGTGGTTTCTTTTTGTCGAGAAAGCCGTTTTTGTGCAGCTTAAGCTCCTTTATTTCTCCTCTTCAGTGCTGTATTTTCTACGAGGCATTCTTAAAAGAAATTACGTTAAGAAGTAGTTTTTATGTAAAACAAATGATTGCCAATACAAACAAATGTTCACCTTTCCCCTGACACGCTCAGGTTGCTTCCAGCCTATAATTGTTTCAAAAAGAGATGATTGCTAATGCAAACAAATGTTCACCATTGCCCTGACACGCTCAATTTACGTTCAGCTGAAAATTCAGTTTAAAATACAATGTCGGAATAAAAGCGGGCAAAATATTAAACTCTTGACGCGAAACGATATTAAGCATAGGAGTTTGAGTAAACCTACCTGATGAGATGTACTACGCAGAACTCGTTAGTTGGTTTCTTGTCCTTTAATTTTTCAACGGTTGCAAGTTTCTAGGTAATTCATTTGTAAATACAGTTAAATGCATAATAAGCAACAATTGTATGAATTAAAAATATTTAAATACCATGATAATTCATTTAAAACGATGATAGCTATTGTGATAAAATTTATTATAAAGAAGGGGGTAATGATCATTATTCATTAAAACAAAGAAAACGTATACTACAAAATTTCAAATATAGCTTTAAGCATTGTAGCACTAGTAGTGACAAATTATATTATGCTGCCTAAAGATATATTACCTCATCTTACTCGAAACGCATAAACATTTTAGGTAATGAGAATAAATGCAGAGGGAATACTTAAACCGATCTGCGTAGAGCACAGCATTTTGATGTTCATAACACTCTGAAACATAGTGTTGTAATTAAATTCCAAGTTAATGAACCTGGTGAGAAATCAATGACTAGTGGTATTTAATAAATTAGATGAATGAATGTGTTCTACAATTAAACGAATCCTTTCAAAGTGGAATCATCAGACTCGTGTATTTAATGATGATGCTACGCTAGAGAGTATTTGTGCTGAGAACCTAATGCAAATTCTATTAGAATATTAAAGTTTATAATTAATAAGTCTATTCAATGAATTTAATAACCAGATTCTTGAGAAAGCTAGCAAGATTATTTAAACAGCTGCATAATTTGGTCATCAAAATCAATTTGGTATTGGCTATAATAAATAATGTTATTCTTGATAATCAGTAAGGCAAATATCGTAGAAAAGTTCTAGAAAGATAGAGAACTGTATGCGAAAGATTTTGATAAAAATATGTTCATAAATAATTAATTCGTTTAAGTATGAAATACCTTTATTCCATTACGGAACAATCCTGTTAAATTCTTTATATCATTTCTGAAAGACGCTGTAAACATGGCATTTATTCGGGCTTAAGAAATCGGATAAAACTTAACATTTCATTGGTCTGAAGCATAAATCACTTATCATTTGCCTTATGACTGAAGAAACGTCCTTCAACATCAACAGAAGCCAAAGCAGCATATCTTTCAAGAGGCTTGTTAAAGTGGAGTGCTAGCTTATGATGTCTCTTTAGGCGGTTCAAATCGATTGAAATACTTACATCGCAGATGACATCTAAAAGTATTAAATCATCATTCCTATAAAATGGCTTTTGTATTTTTGTAAAAGGGCATATAACGGTGCATTTATAACTTTGTCATGCTTTTTTAGCAATACTGTAAGCCGTTTAATGCAGGAAATGCACTTAATCTTAAGCTAAACCAAAATGAAAATACTTTTCCCTCTATATCATGTGCATCATGAAGAACCAAGCAGAAACCCTCTCAGTTGTCTACACATAAAACAAAATATTTTTAGTAGACTCTATAAGATAATCTATTTTGTCTTCTAAATCTCCCTTATAAAGTGGTTAAGCAATGATGCTTAACCTAATCTTCTAGATTGACGAACCAATTATTGCCTCATCTCTATATTTTAGTACCGAAGTACAATATGAAACAACTACCAAATGCGAACTTCAGCTTGAAATTAAAGGATCTAAAATATTTAGTACAGTTAACTTCGCAGCCTGCAGACTTGACATTCAACAATAATTCAATTTACTTAGAAACCAAGGTTTTAAGAAGTCCAACTACTTAGCTCTACTTATAAGGTATTTCTCCTGCCTTCTTCGCATGCCTTCGTGGTGTAGTGGTCTGCATGCTCGACGCGTAACTGAGAGGTCCGTGATTCGATTCCCGGCGAATACCTAATGTCTCTACACACTATTTCATATTTATGAACGCAATTTCAATCAACACTCGTGCATCAGCAGTAATTGCCATAGCTCTGCCATAATGAGTAATGCCATATTCTCAGTTATTATCAAAATGCTAAATATTCCTCTGCAATGTAGTTTAACGTACAGTTAAAATACACGTGATACTCTTAAACGCTAAGGCGCATAAGAACCAAAGAAAAATAACATGTAAGGTTTATCCTAAGTTTATCTGCTACTCTAAGTTTGTCACATTTTCCTGTCTCTTCTAATATCAGCTTACAATTTCCTACCAGAATGTATTTTCAGAAACGCGTTTAATGCAAATGAGTAAGAGTAGTATTTAAGTAGTTTCACTGAGTCAGAGTTTCTGACTAGCGCGCGTTTGCGTTTGGGCTACGTCTCTCTCTAAGCTATTACTACGCTCAGCCGTACTTCAGAGCTTCGTCCACTTAACTAAGATTTAGCGGCCAGCTGCTTAGAACACTCATAGCTTCGGCCACATCTTTTTAGCTAAGTATTAGGTAAGCTTTAATTCTCATTAATTTAAGTTCAATCCTAAGTGGAGGCTTTGCTGTACGCTCTAAGATAGGAGCTGACTGTGCTAAATCTAATTTTTAGAAATAAAGGGTAATGAAGCCTTCTTGAGTCATACGTCTCTGTTCATACATTCAAATGATTATTCGCTTATCAGTGTGAGATAATACTCACATGGAACTGCTAAATAAAAGTGTGGAACCCCAGAAAAACGAAATTCATGTTTTCTTTTGCGAGACGTTTTTATATCACCTCGGACATTATTAAACTGCAAGAATGTGTACAGGATAATTTGCTAATATTGTAGAGACATTAGGTTATTTCAAAGCAGGAGACGTGAATATTGAGCAATGCCCTACCTCGCCGGGACTCGAACCTCGGACCTCTTGAATACGCACAGAGTAGGCTGTACATCACACCACAATGGCGTGCTAAGAAGGCGGGAGAAATACCTTATAACATAAATATATTTTATCTAGCATAGTATTTTGTCAGAACTGTATATTTATAGCTATAACTGAAGTCCTGATTTCCTATCCTGGGACAACACAGTTGAATACTTGAGAGAAAATGGAGGAAAATGTGTTCAATATGTATAGATGGGGAAATGTTTCTTCCACAGAAATGGCGTAATAAAGTATGTTTGATCTGTGTTAGTTAATACCAGAACATACGCAACTTACATAGTTTATACATATATAGTAACTAGACGTTTTAAAAGGCACCTTAAACCACTTTCCCTAATGATAGAATTACTGATGCATAGAATAATAGATTTACGATTTCATTTCTTAGCAAAAAAAAAAAATCTTTGCTTTGCTATAAACTGATAATCATGAACTTGTACAGACGTTTAGGGTTTCGAAGGAGGAACGTGAAAAATCATTTGCGCGCCAGCTTGAAATCAGTGTACGAATCTTACAGTTTACAGCCGATTGCACTAGAAGGCATAGAACGAATGCATGATTCTTTATAGTGCAATGATGAATGATTCTTTAGTCACTTTACGGAAAGCGTGGCATTTTCCCTTGTTTAATATTGGTACCGCTTGCAGTCGTAAGACTAACTAAAGTTAAAGAGCATAATGAATACATGTTCAAAACATTATATATGCATATTATAAATGATGAGTAAGTATTACTTTTGTAGATTTGTCGATTTGAAAGTAAATGTGATTTATTGTACATATGAAAGTAAATTTGATAAATCAGAAAGTTTAGCGCGTAATAATATACCACTTTTAAAAGCAGATAACTTCGGAAATCAGTTGTTGAAGAAAGGAGATGTACACTGCGTATACACACACACACACACAAAAAAAAAGGACAGTTCTATAACTCCCGTTCTATGGGGCCGATTGACGAAATTCAAATTGCGTTTTCAATGTCTCGAAACTGCGACTTAGGATACATATTAGATTTATATATAGCTTTGTTCTATTATAGACTCAAATCATGCCTAAATATTAAATTTTGTAAAATTTGGTGAGAAATTTATGGGGAAATTCAAACATTTAACTTGGTGAATATTTTTCAATTTGCGCCAAGAATAATTCACTTGACAATTTTTTAATATATAGCAACCTATTTTCCTATCACTTCCATCGTCCAGAGAGCGAAAAAAAACGTCACATCGTTCCTCAAGTTTTTACATTGTGGATGAGCGGAAAAAAATCACATCATTCTTACTTTCAAATAATTTTAACAAAGTGGGTAAACCACATTTCCACTGTTATTGCTTTCAACAAATATGCCAAATTTCAAAAAGCGCCAATATATAAATTCACGTATATCTTCGGAAATGTTGAATAAAAAACTGCAATGTTTGGCAGTTATGCTTAGAAATACACCTACTTTAAGATGCTTGTAAACATTTATAGGTTATAATTCAAAATCGTTTTCGAAACATTTATCAAAATTATTCAAAAATACGAATTTTAAAAATAAATCAAAAAAATGGGTAAATTTTATTTGAAATGAACCTAAATTTCGAACTGTAGGACGGAATCAAATACGTTTCATAAAAAAAGACATATGAATAAATACATACCAAATTGAGTTAACATTGAGGAGCCAAAATTTTGAGAGCCAAAGTTTTAAAAAGTACTCGTGCGATTTTTACAAAATTTGGTAGTTTAGAACAGTGCTATACATAATTCTAATATATATCGTAAGTCGCGTTTTCGAGACATGAAGAACGTAATTTGAATTTCGTCAATCGGCCCAGTAGAAGGGGAGATTTAAGATTTTTTTTTTTTTTTTTTTTTTTGTGCGTTTTTTTTTTTTTTTTTTTTTTTTGCGCAGTGTACAGTATGTGTAAGCTAGGGTCGACAAATTTTAAGCAAAAGAAATCCGAGCGCCGAAAATTAGTCACCCATGTTTAGAATCAAAATGATCTTTCTGGACCACTTTATCAAAAACCTGAATGACTAATTTATGTCAAGTCTCTTTTAACAAAATATGCAACATAGAAAATTAAAAGTGTGCTGAATATATAACGCATGTATTCTTTTTTATACATCTGATAAAAAATGTTCATTATGTTTTTGACTTTTCTCTGTTACACAGTTCTCAATAATAATTAAATTTTTAAGTGCTGGATTTAATACATAATAGTAATAAACATTTAATTAACTTAACGGTAATAAACATTTGTGATTTAATACTTAATGCATAATAATAACTAGTAATAAACCGACTGGAATCAGAAGTAAAACTTTAATTCTTCGTTTTATATTTAATTTATGATTTTAATAATTTTTTTCATAATTTTTGAAGAACAATTTATATTGCATATTCTTTTTCTATACCTTTGAATATAATATAATCCTTTTGCAACTGGCAATACATTGGCTCATAAAAATCTTTTGCAAAGATACATAATATGCGAAATTCTGAAATATATTTTTTTTTAAAATTAAGAGTTAAATTTGCTTCTCCCAATCCTGATGGACATATAATTAAAACAATAAAAACATTGTGGTGATAAATTTCCTTTTTTAATACTTATATATTCCGAAAACTTAAGATATCTAAAACACGTACGTTTTTATGTAAATTCTTTAATTTCTTATAGGTTATATTTTAATCCAAACAGTTAAGATTTTTATG
Source organism: Stegodyphus mimosarum (assembly GCA_000611955.2). Taxonomy (NCBI): domain Eukaryota; kingdom Metazoa; phylum Arthropoda; class Arachnida; order Araneae; family Eresidae; genus Stegodyphus; species Stegodyphus mimosarum. The sequence goes on along the minus strand of KL820666.1, from coordinate 20,646 downwards.
TATTTTTTAGAGTTTCTTCATACTTAAAAGAATTAGATAAAAAAACATAGATTTTGTTAAAAAAAAAACTTTCCATAACATAGAGTCATTTAGAGTTTTGACAAAGTAGCCAGAAAGATCTTTTTGACTCTATCTCAAGGTCCCTGATAATGAGTAGAACCTGAATTTGGCGAAGAATCACTAGGATTCAAAATTTATCAGAACTCAACCACAAATGCTCCAGAAATAGCTGAGAATTTTATTTTACCAAATTGAGTTTTCTGTTGGTAAACGAAATAAAAATGAGTTTTCAGGAATTTGATGAATTGTTAGAGTACAAAATGGCTATCTTAAACATGTAGAAGTAAATGAAAATATGCTTCACTTTCTTTTGATGCTCTTATTAAGATTAAACATAATATAATATCAGTCTCACAAGCACTGGAAAACCTCAAGAAAAAGATCGATTGTTTCTCTAAAGCAGTTATTCTGGTCAATTCCAAAGCAGCCATCCAAACTGTAGTTATAAATCATGACACAGATACGCAGATGATGTCAGAAATAAGACAAACTTTGAACTTTCTTTATAAATACACAAAATTAATCGTTTTTCAATGGATCCCTTCACATGTAGGTATCGATGATAACGAAAAGGCAGACTCATTAGCCAAGAGAAGAATACTTCAGCCACACGACAACAAACCACTTCCTCCAGAGTAGCTTAAAAAGTATATTTTTGAGAAACTGATGGATACTCATAAATCTGACTAGGCAGCAGAATCAACAGGCAAATCCTGGGCTAACATTCAAGACATTCGGAAAAAGCCTTGTCAAAAACGCCTTAGAGAGTCAGTGGCAAATACCAGACTGCAAACAATCCGGCATTGCATGGCCCATTGTCTTAATAAAATTGGCATTCTTCCATCTAGTATATGCCAAATTTACATTTCGGGCATCATCTTCTTATATGTCCAGAACTAGATAAAGAGTCTCGGAAACGTGGTGAGATAAGCAAACTATACTGGAACGTCAAAATTTTCATGAATTTCTTGTAAAGGTTACATCTTATATGTTCCTTTTCTTATTGTTTAAATTTTTAACTTTTTGCTTCTGTTTCCATGTTCATTTGTACTGGTTCTTACTTTAAATGTTTGTTCTGGTTTTTACTTTAAATGTTTGTTCTTTTTTATTGTCGCTTTTGCGTCAGTAGATGGCTGGCGTTCTTCCTTCCTTCTTTCTCTGATTGAGATCTGAGTTTGAGACTAGATCTGAAAGCTCAGTGAGAAGCGTCAAGACAAAACCTGTGTCTTAAAGAAACATCTAAAATATTGTTTGAGAAGCATCAAGACAAAACCTGTGTCTTAAAGAAACACCTAAAATATTGCTACGAAATGTCCAGGCGCATTAAGATAGCTTCCCCGCGAAGCAGGTTTAGGGTTGCCAGAATATGGCAAGGAAAGGCAGGGTTGCCTGGCGATATGTTATAGGCGCATGGAGAACCTTCTGGAACGAATTCTTACTGTTTTACCCCAGAATGTTCTCGAACACAAGCCAAAAGCTATATAAACGCTGCTGGTACGCGGAGAGTCGAATCAGTGCGGAGTCAGTGCGAGTCATTGCTTAGTGCCGAGTTGGTCGTCGAGTGCATCGATCGAGTCTCTTAGTGTATCGCGAGGTAGTGAGTCTTCGAGTTTTATCTTAGAGTGTGTTGAGCTCCGAGAACGACTGGACCAAGTCGGGAGCTGTACTCTAGTGCATCGTCGACTGCATCGCGAGTTGTAGCGTGGAAAGTCTCGAGAGTAGGCAGAGTTCCGAGAACGTCTGAGCAGAGTCGGGTGTTGTATTGGCGCTTTGCCGTGAATCTGTCTCCACTGTTATAGCCTGATAGTCTGAAAGCTGTATCGCTGATTGTTTCAGCGTGTTTATAGTAGTTCTTCGAAGACTGGAGCTGTCTTGAATAATACTGGCCAACAAATTGTGTTTTGATTCTCCATCAAGTAGTGTCGCCCTTATTCACTCCAAATCCACGAATCCTTTAACGCACGTGCGAAGAAGAAGGAGAGAATAAAACATAACAATATAATATAAGAGATTAAAATATATAGTGCCTACTTTGTAAATAATGTCATTTAGTTTTCCTTTGAACAAATTATTAAAGACAAGTTGGCCTCTTATTTGAGAAAGAAACCTCTCACTGGGAACGTAATGTTTATTGAAACAACTGGCGAGGCGAGCAATGAAGATGCATGAGATAAGACTTTCAAATTATTTTTCCTAATAAATGAACCTGATGCAACATTTATCATACACTCATGTCCAAAATTATCTTTACATACCCAAAAATGATGATATTCAATGAAATATCGAATCAATGTGATCCGTATTTGCAGGGAATGTGTGAAAACCAAGCCTAATTAGCATTATCCAATCAAAAGTAATCAAACGGTTTGTGATATGCAAATCTAGGCGTTACGTCATCCAAGGGTGAATCAAGCGCTTTGCGCAAACTGAATATTTGAGTGAATTTCTGCAACATAGCGTTTGATTTCAGTGTGTAGGGACTCAAAGCGGTTTGTTATGGCTTCGAAATATTATTTGGAAGAATCTGTAAAGTGGCGAATTATCGGCCGTTTAGAAGCAGGGCAGTCAATCATGGAAACAGCCACATGTCTGAATATTTCAAGACAGACAGTCTCTAAGCTATGGAAACAGTTTCAAAATGATGGAAGCGTTTTAAGGAGGCCTGGACAAGGTCGGAAACGAATGACAACTGCTTCTGAAGATCGTATCTGGCATTAACTGTCCGTCATAACAGAAAGGCTACTGCTCGCCAGTTAAATTCAGAGCTTGCAGCCGCCACTGGAACTGTTGCATCACGGCAAACAATATACAGAAGGCTTAATGAAAAAGGCCTTTATGCCAGAAAGCCAAGGGTATGTGTTTTACTGTCTTCACAGAAAAAGGAGGGATCGCTTTAATTGGTGTAAAGAATATCAAATCTGGACTGAACATCAATGGTCCCATGTTCTCTTTACTGATGAGTCGCGGTTTAGTTTAACTGGTGATTCTAAACATGTTTACACCTGGAGGGAGTCAAGAACACAAAATGATCCCTCGAACATTGTGGAACGTGACCGTGGTAGTGGAGGTGTAATGGTATGGGGTGGAATAATGATCGATGGACGTACGCCCCTACACGTGTTCAGCAGCGGATCTGTGACAGGCCAGATATATTGGGATGAGTCTTAGATCCTTATGTAAGACTTTTCAGGGGTGCATATGGACCTGACTTTTTATTTATGGATGATAATGCCCGTCCACATCGAGCAAACCTCGTTGATGAATTCCTTGAAAGTGAAGACATTAAGCGAATTTCTTGGCCACCAAACTCTCCTGACCTTAACCCGATAGAGAACTTATGGGACTACCTTGGAAGAGCAATTGCACGTATACATCCTCCTAGAGATGTAAATGCTCTGAAGATGGCATTGCTGGAAGAGTGGAGATTAATTCCCCAAACTGTGGTTAACAATGTTATTTCAAGCCTTAAAACACGTTGTGATATGTGCGTATAAGTCAGGGAGATCATATTCCATATTAAATTCGTAAGACTTAATTCTTTTTCTGAATCATTCCTTTTTTTTCTTAAATCTCTTTGTCACACTTTATTACCATTTTTATTGTTTCATGCTACAATTTTATATCATATGAGGTGATCTTCAATTTTTTCTTTTGCATTTATGTGTCATCATATTATGTATGATTCCACGAAAATTCATTAAATTATTAGTGTCTGGGAAATCCGTGAATTTATGCATGTAAACATAATTTTGGACATGAGTGTATATCATTGTTCTTGTGTGATACTTGAGCAGTTGTATATGTTTGCATTGATCCTTTCAATAAAGCCATATGTAATAACAACATAATATAATATAACAGATTATACTAATTATTTAAAGTTATTGAACATTCTCATGCCAAAAATAATAACAGTAATTCAAACTGAACATTCTCTGAACAACACTTTGTTATTTCTAACTTAGTATCGCCATAAGAATAATAATCAATAAATTATAATATATATTCCTATAAAATAATATTAATGATCAGTTATATTAAATATTCCCGTTTTATTGGACGTATTCTACATTTTTCTTGTACATTCTACATTCTACATTCATAAAAAAATTATCTCTTTAGAAACGCTAATACAGTATCCTCTGTGAAAAATACACTGGTTATCATAAATTAAGGAAACATCACAAAATCACGATCATTGGAAAAGTTACATGTAGAATTTTATGAAACTTACCCACAATATGCAACACATAGTAAGGTATTAAATAACATTAAGAGAAATTACCAAACAATTAAGGTAGTAAAGAAATTAGCACATGCTTAAAATGAAAAAATCAAAGGTGTCAGTTTGCTATAGGAAAAGTACCTTCAATATATAATATGATCGCCTCTAGAAGCAATACAGCGATGTGTGATGCTTTCAATTATGCGGTCTATCAGTTCCATAGGAACTCTTGCTCTTGCAAAGCAGTTGCAAACTTGGGTCTGAGGAGGCGGATTGAGAGCAGCTAGACGTCTCTCTAAAGCATCCCAAAAGTGCTCAGTAGGATTCAAGTCCAGGATCAACTTGGCCACTCCATGCGCATAATTTGTTCCTGTTGAAGATAATCATGTAGGATGTGAGCCTTGTGTGGTCTTGCGTTGTCGTCCTGCAACAGGAAAGCATCACCTATTGCCGCGGCTATGGGCAAACATAAGCATCAAGGATGCCATCTCTATAAACCTGAGCATTCACGGTTCCCCTTGGAAAGACATGGAGGTCTGTGCGTCCACCCAAAGAGATGCCACCCCAAACACAGACACTGCCTCTTCCGTATGCATCTCTTTCACTAATGTTTGACGGATGATAACAAGTTCCATGTTCTCTCCATATCAAATAACGCCTACTATCGCTTTCTAGACTAAACCTGGACTCATCCGTAAAGAGAACAGCATTCCATTGATCAGTCGCCCAGTGGACATGTTGTCGTGCCCACTGCAAACGATCCCTCCTATGGCGTGACGTGAGAGACACGCAAATGGCTGGACGCCTCGCCTACAGACCACCTTCGTGAAACCTTCTACACACATTTGACGTTGACACCAACCTTCCGGTGGCTGCAGCAAAGGAGGATCTAAGAAGAGTCGGAGTAGCGGTTCTATTTCTGCCTGCACATAATGTCAAATATCGGTCATCGGCGCTCGTCGTAGCAGTTGGCCTTCCTTGGCCGAATCTGCTAATGCCGAATCTGTGGTTTGAAATTGCCTCCAAAGTCTACGAACCACAGATGGACTCACATTTAGCCATCTGACCACTTATGTTTGACTTTGTCCTATCTCTAGTCTCTCAATGGCTCTCCATCGTAGTTCTGCAGGAAATGATGCCTGGAGGTCATTGTTACGAATTTGCTATCTCAGATTTCTGATGTCATTATCACAGGGAAATAAGTGGGCTTGCTCTCAAACATGGACTTTTATGCTCCTCGCAGATGACGTATTCCGAGTGCAGCGCCACTAATTCGCATATTGCGGTTTTACCCAGTTACTCTTACTTGGCAACATATTTAAATTTTACACGGTTTGGCTTATTGAGGGAGTTATCGCTATTTTTGTGATTTTTCTTTAATCTATGATAACCAGTGTAGATATAATAACAGGATAGAAATATTTTAATAAAGTTGAATCTCTTGCCAAAAGCATCAGCTGTAGTTAACAGCATTAATTAGACAAATAATGAAAATCAAGATAGCGATGAATGAGAAGACGCCACAAAATTTGAGTGAATATATTAGCTTAACGAAAAGCCCTTATTATCATTCATACCCACCTTCGAACATGTATTCACAAAAATGTCACAATCTTAGGAAGATAAATTTAACGTAAATTTTTATCCCGCCCACTATTCCTACTTCCACAGAGGGAGAATTCCATCTAAAGACAAAGTAAGATTATCTTCAACAGTAATTATTCAAAAACGCAGATGAATTAACCCATGCCTTTCTTCTTTAAGGAGGCTTTTCCTTCTATCGTTTACTATAAATATGCTTCCATTGCAATAATTATTTATTCAGAATGCCGCTTTTAACTCCATTAATTTCGAATCTGGGCCAAAACGTTTCCTTGTTATCGGTTTGTGGTAAGGTTATTTGTCTTATGAAAGCGCAGATAATTCGATTTTTACCTCCGAAGTGCAAGAAACGACTTCTGTAATGCGAAAGTGTGTTAATAAAGGCTTATGTCTGCTCTCGGATAAAGGGAATAAGTAATAAAGGAAAGTGAAAGAAAGCGATTCGTATGCATATTTATATACGGAAGTTTTGTGATTAGGATGATAAATGGAGGGACATGTAAAGAACGCTAATTTTGAGAGTAGAAAAGTATTAGCATACTATATTTGAATTTTTAAGCAATGTCAAATACGTTCTCTAAATTTTGTAAAGTGTAAAATAATGTTCTGCCACGTTTTAATATGCGCTAGAGTTTTGTTATCATATATCATCGGAATTTATTATCAAAACGTGCTTTTCGTTAAATAAAAGATATATTTGCTGTTTAAAAATTGGCAGTATGGATGTTGAAGCAAAAGACAATTTTTATTTGGAAATGAACTTATAAAGCAACAAATAAAATAACTTTACCATTGCCACCAGAAAGTAAACCATGGTATAATGTCTGCATGAAAAATCAGCAGTAATTTGCTTAATCAAGAAGCGATATTAGAGACTTAACCACAGCGCTTTTACAGCTGCAACATCCAATTTTACTTGGTAAGCCATTTTTTCCTATAGCAAACGGCAAATTCTTTCTTAGTAGAGAAAACAGATCGTGTGTTTCCTATAACGCTTTTAAGCCTCCAAGAGAAAAATTCGAATAAAATTGCGTTCATGGTTGCATACGGGCTTTAAGGGGGCTTGTACGTCTTAAAACCCTTAAGATCTTCGAATATGTTACTGTTGCAAGAATTGGAATAACTTATTTATTTTAAAAGCAACTACTGCCAACTTTTCGCAGATGACTACATAATATAGCTGGTTTGGGAAATAGTAACCAGAACGTTTGTGTTGCCACAAATTGTTTTATAAATTGATCTGATTTGTGAACAAATTTTTTATGCGTTCACGTCATGTTTTCATCTTGCGCGCACAGTTAAAACATTCTGCTGCATAATTGAATTCCATATTTAATATATAACTTTTATAACATTTGAAAACTACTGTGAACCAAAAATCCTAAGAATTTCCTGTTAAATTCTTATTTTCTTTGGAGTTGAGTTTATGAAATGCATTTTATTGAAAAAAATCTGTAATGTTTTCATGCATAAAATGTTTTAATATTAAAATATTCATCTGATTTTTGGTTCACTTAAAAAAGTACCCATATAAATAATTACAGTCAAATTTCAAGTATATACCATTAGCCATTTTAAAAATATCATGCGAGAAAGGTGGAAACATGACGTGAACGCATAAAAAATTTTGTCAAAAAGCAGATAAAATTATAAAAATATTTGTGGCAACACAAATGATTTCTTTACTAGTTCCCTAAGCAGCTATATTATGCAGTCAGCTGTAAAAAGTTAGAAGTAATTACTTTTAAAATATATAAGCTATCCCAATTCTTGCAACGGTAACATATTCGAAGATATTAAGGGTTTTAAGGTGTACGAGCTTCCTTAATGATAAAGAAGAATAAATTTATATTCCCTCAGATGACATTTGAAGGTATTAATTGACAAGGGCATGTTGAGCCTTGTCATTAGGTTACATGTTGTTCCACATATTTTATCAATATTAACACGATTTTGGTGCTGTACCTTTTCTTATATATTTACATCGTCGCATTTTATTATGAAGTATTTTAAAACAACAGCTAAATTACTCCGTACCACTTATTTTATTAGGAATTGTTGTTTACATTACTAATGTACCATATCGCTTTTGCATTGTGGGTAAGTGTAACTAAAGAGTGTATAAACAATAAATGAAGGAACATGTTACATATCAGCATATTATGACAGGTGTATTCGTAAATCGTGAAAAAAATCATATTAAAAAATCATAAAGATAAATTATGAAACTGATACTTTATTTTATTGCGCTAAATGGAGCTACACACATTATTTCTTTAATATATTTGAAAAATCACCATGTCACTATGTCTAATTTTCTGCTCAAACACCTGTTCTTCATTAGGAGTAATTATTCGGTCATATTCAATAGCTGGTTGTTAAATGACAACACCTGGATAAAAACAATTGTAGCTGCCTTTTTCAACAAGACATTTGCTCTGTACATTATAACACGGATCGTCATCGAACATATTTGGGAAAATAATATTAATTACAATTTGCCACTAACGTATGCAGGATTAGTAAAGTATGCCACGCAAGATGGCATAAGATGAAGTGATAAAGTCTTCCGATATAATACCTTGTGCCTTTTCTCTTGGGAGTTGATTAAGGATATTGACACTGCGCTTTTACTTCTCTCTAATCTCCAGGAATTTGCAACCCTAGAACAGATATTTCGTCTGTGGTAGATTGTGATATACCGGCAGGCACGTGAGGAGAAACGAATTATCAATTACTAGCATCTACCAGTAAAGGTGGAAACCGTTAAGCATTTGGAAAACACGAAAGGACAGAAAGGTTGAAGAGTTTGACTCTTCCTGTAGTTCCTTTTTATAAATTTCAAAATGTTTCATATATAGAATAATCTTGTATAATTTATATAAAAAGGCTTAATTTAGTAGCAGCATTATTCAGTCCTCAATCCTTTTGTATATCCTAAAAGATTATTAGTAACTCATGAAGCGCTTTGAAAAACTTATTTAAGAATTTAAAACAAGAGGTTCAAGTGTTTTAATAAATGCAGTTTTACATGCTAATATTTAAAATAATAATGTCGACATGTATGTTATTTATTGTTTTTCAAAATTTGCTACATCCATACCACCGCTAAAACGGACTTCAAGGGAACGATTCCCTTGCTGTAACCGATGGTTCACTACGAGGATAGTGGCTACATATTATACTCGTTCTCGGCTTTGGGGAAATAAAGTACACGAACCACGTTCCTACTATCCGAAACGGCAGCCAGTGTTTTACGGAAGGTAGTGGCGTAAGCCATTCGAGTGGTTAACGTAATGGCCACTTTCGAACGGTTTCAGTATGCCCGCACTCTTCATGGTTTTCGTACTTTGGGAGTGGTCTTCCGGGGAAGCCGTTGTAGCGATGTGGTGTTTTAGAAGGAGTTCAAATAAAACGTCCTCCGTCCTGCCGATTGGGAAGTCCGGGGCGTTGGGGCAAGTAAGATGTGTTTATACTATGAGCAGTTTTTGGTACGAGCGGACCTCCTGCCTAATACAAGTAAAGGTATAAGAAAGTGTAATGACTAAAATTGTGGCGGAATACGTGCGAAAATTATTATTATACCTAATGGTTCTCTGTATCCGATTTCAAAAAATGGACTTTTCCCTAAATGTATAAAACCTGAATGATGCATTCCCGGGCAGTCTGAAGCTGAAGCCAACCACATTTTCCCTCATAGCACTAGACTACAGCGCTCAGCCTAACAGATCAATCAAAGAACGTGAACAGAATCAAATAGCTAATACTACAATAAGTTTTCGAGAACTGGGTGTCGCCACTGTCTTGAATTGTCCATCTATAGAATAAAGACAAAAATAGGAGAGAAAATAAAAGAATAGTAAAGGCGTTTTCGGTATCTTAATGATATAAACATGAATTACTTGTTTAAATAACAGCTTAACCAAAAGGTGCGCTCAAAAATTGTTTTGTTTGATTCTGATATGTTTGAAGTTTGACTATAGCTATATTAAATAACATTAAGTGAATGAGGACGTTATATGAAGTGAGTGACTAAAACGTTCTTTCGCTACGCAAAGAGGTGTGATATAAACCGGGCTTCCTATAGCGATGTTTAGTTGTATATCATTGTAACCATATTTGTGTTTGCAGCATCAATAGCTGTGTGTGGACAGATAGAACGTTGTCTCTTCGAATTCTTAGACAAAGTGGAATGAAAATCAAGCTGAAGATAAGTAATTTTCTTCTTCAAATGGTATATTTTTATTTCATGCTACCAGACGTTTACGTAATTTGATGTGCTTTCAAACTGATTCTTTTTATTGCATTTATTACTTTTTGCTAATACTCTAAATAAAATCTGCATTTGCAATGAATTAAAATTCATTAGATCAACGAAATTAACCTACGTTTTGCAATGAATTAAAACGTTATAAATGTAAATTTCGAACTTTTCTCGTCATACGTTAAACTGCGTACAGTAAAAAAGTAAATAAAAAGGTTCTTATAGTTTAAAAGCATAAAACACGCTTTTTAGAACGATTTTGTTCACTCTACCATTTTCTTGACCTTGCGGAAGAAAACGCTGAAACGATTTTACTCATTAAACTGCTCAAATGCATTCATTTTGTTCCACTTACACACCAAAGCGTAGTTTTATGTAAATGGCAACTTTTAAAGTTTTTTGGCGGAACAATTTGACAATGTTTTTACGATCGCAACATTGTTTTTACTGCTCTGTTTATTAACCTGAGCAATTTTCTTCTATGTCATCTCAAAACAGTTCAGAAGCAGTCTGAACATGTTTGGGTCGCAGTTTATGCAGATGAGATAGCATCTTCCATTGTTTTATTTAGAGTTCCCTTTTTATGTCGTCTTTTGTGCTATGCGCGCTTAACTTGAGCTGCACTAGTAATTAATTATTTTTCTTTGTGTTTTATATTCAACTTAGGTCTGACATAAAACCTGCTTTTTTTAACATTTATTTCCCTTCCTTTTTCCGGTTTTTCAGCATTGTTAAAATGATTTTTAGAGCTTCTGAAGAAACATAGTGTTTGCAGTGTCGTCATAAGAATAATGTACCAGTGCTTTTTGCTAATTTGCAAATATGATTGACTTAACATAATTTTTTTATATTAAATACGATTTCTTTCATTATTCAATTATTTTTAATTCTTAAACTATTTTTTATGAAACATACAACTACTACAAAACACGTCGCATAAAGAAACATAAACTGACAGCTAAAGATAGCGAGAACGAAATTTATTACTAATCTGAAAAATTTGAAACATTAAGATAATTTTATCTTTCAAAATTAGAAAAGTAAATATCATCGATAAGCATATTTACTACTATAAATAAATTTCTAAAATATGTCCAGAATTAAATCTGAAATCAATGTGTAAGGTTTTAGTTTAAACTAACAAAGTTTTATGTTAATTTTCTCTTTCCTGTAAGTTCTTATTTCAATTTTCCGTTAGAATGAGCGCGCGTTTCAGCTTTATGTTAATTTGAAGTTGAGCCAAGTTTTGTATTTAAGAGGTTAGCAAGGAACTTCTCAGGGTGAGAGAGCTTTTAGTTTCAGATCACTGCGGCTGTGTTCGAGGTCCACCTGACTAGCTAGTATTTAAGTTGTAAATCTTGCTACCCACCATTGATCGTTTAGCACAGAGGCCAACCTCGCGTTTATAGCTCTGAGAGCAACGACTTCTTAGTTTTCTATTTAACTTTATTTTAAATTATTTGATTGTTCAGTTTAGACCCAAGTGCAATCATTATTTTCTGTTATCCCTTCCGAGTTGGGAAGTGACTGTAAATATTAGTTTAACAAAAGGGTAATTTTAAAACCCTCCCTGCGTGCAGTTATACTACCATTTAACCACAGTCATTCTAACACAGAACATAGCTGTATTCAGCTCCCTGTTCGAGATCAAGACTTTGTTACAGTTACGAATATGTTCGCCAAAAGTATGCACAGAACACTCAGTCCTGACAAATGCCATTGGGAAAAAATAAATTGTAATGATCTAGAAAAGGAGCTAGAAGCCACGTTTCCGCAAATAAATTTTCCCACAACAGCTGAATACTTTCCGTAGTGTTCTGCCGAGGACAGGAGAACCACGTTTGTCACTTAGCTTTATTTCTTGCCGACAGCGTTAGCCAGGGTGCACAAACTCTGCCTCTTTTTTAAATAATAAACTTTCAGAGAAGGGGGTGTAAGACAACATAACTACAGTCAAGTATTCTACGGGAATAGAATCCATAGCTTTTGCTTCGGGCAACAGGTAATTCCGCTAATACTGTCCACTGCAGCATTTTCGCTAAGTTTGGTTCCAGAGGTTTATTCATGCAAATTTACAATTAGAATAATTAAATATGCACTGACTGAGAATACACTGTAGTTTTAAGAAACCAGTTTCAGTATTAAGGAAACTGAGCTTTTTTATTATGAATTACAACTTATTCATCGGATTGCGTTAGAGCTAAAATTTCAGTTATGAAAACATTTTCTGCTAGCTGAAAGACGGATTCCAATCTATGCTTTCAAAATTCGCCGAGACATTGAAAAACAAATAAGAGAAATTCCTAATTCCATTGTTAGCAGAAGTTTTCAGTGACGTTAGAATATGAGTGATTTTATGTTCAGTAGAAAACAGTACATGGCACGTTATTACATTTGTAGCTCGCCCTCTGAAAATAATAATTACATACTATAACGTATTTCTCTCCTTCTTTGCATGCCTTCGTTGTGTAGTGGTCAGCACACTTAGCGGGTATTCTAGAGTTCCGTGGTTCGAGTCCCGGTGAAGGCATTGCTCATTTCTCGCTTCTTCTGCTTTCAAAAAATACCTAATGTCTCTACAATGCTATATTTAGGAACGTTGACATGCAAGTTTATGTAGCTCTTGCTTTTTGCGATAAAAATTATTCTTTTCTACTTACAGAATCAGTAGAAAACCGTACGTGGCACGTTATTAAATTTGTAGCTCGCCAACTGAAAATATTAATTTCATATTATAAGGGATTTCTCACGCCTTCTTTGCATGCTTTTGTGGTGTAGTAGTCAGCACACTCGGCGCGTATTCGAGAGGCCGTGGTTCGAGTTCCGGGAGGACACTACTCATTTCTCACTTCTTTTGCTTTAAAAAATACCTAATGTCTCTACAGTGGCGCCTGAGCTGAAAAAGGTGATGGATGTTGATTATCGAGCACTAGGAATTGGCGACTGGATCCCCTAATCCCCAGTCGCCTTTTAAAAGGTGGAGTAAATAAGGTATTTCTCCCGCCTTCTTCGTATGGCTTCGTGATGTAGTTTTCAACATATTCAGCGAGTATTCGAGAGTTCCGTGGTTCGGTAACGGTTTATTTCTTGCACATACGCAGATCGGTAACCGTTTGTTTCTCGCCAATGCACAAAAGCGCCAAATTCACTTTCTCGCCAAGGCTGTTACAGAAGACAAGTACACAAAATCGTATGGTGAGGATTTCATCTAAAAATATTTGTGTATTTCATTTAAATGCGGGAAAAAGAATATAAGATAAGTTATCAATGTATCATTTATGTTTTATAATGTAATCAAATTTGGCGACAAGTGCGGATATTGTTCGGAGAACAGCCTTGGTTGCTCCAACTTGGCTTCTTTAAGGGTATGGGCGACATTTCATCATGCCAACGGAAGTAAAATAAATACTACAATAATAAATACTATAGTAATAAATACTAATTACTATACTACAATAATAAATACTAAAGATAATCCCTTAGCAAGGAAAAAGTATTACGGCTGTCTACCTAGAGGAAGTACGTCATCGAATGACAACCATTGCCTGCCATACCATAATAAGCTGTTTCTCCCTTTTTGGCGTCAGGGCTGTTCTCCGAACAATATCCGACAAGTGCTTATGCTGTTTAAAAATTTTATTAAATATGTTCCTAGTACAGTATTTTATTTTAATTAACCTGGGAACACTTGCGCTCATATGAGGTACATGAGGGCCCGCACTGGGTCCAAGAGATCATATGAGATACACAAGGGCGCGCACGGGCTCCAAAAGATCCCGCTCGTGTTTTTGAAGAAAATATTGTAAATCTTCAGAAAAAGTGTTACATCTATGTCAATAATAAATTTTATGAACAAATTTTTAAAAAATGCACATTAAGACTTTTAATTTCTTCAAATACTTTTACGGAATAAAATTTCTTAAAGGAATAGAAAATCGTATTATTATTTATTAGTATAGAAAAAAAATAGTATACCTTTACTCTCTATCTCTTCTTATTTTCTTTATTAACATTTTAGACACAGAGAAAAAAATGCAATAGCAAATGTTAATAGCACACTGAAGGAAGTGTTTTTATGTTTTCAAAATACGAATATTTTTCTCATTCGGCGAAGTATTTTCTTTTCTCTGTGCTTTTCGCTGGGCAAACACTGCATCTTTTTTTTCCTTTCTTTTGTTTTTTCGTTTCCGATAATTTTATTCCGATTAAGCAATTTATGTCATTCTCACTCTGTTTTTCAAAATCTATATCACTGATTGAAACAATGCCATGTGAACTAAAAATTCATAATCACTTCTCTCCTCATTTTTTTCAATACATTCTTTGCCAGTTGATACATTTAATAACTTTTGCAACATTTCTTCGTTGTAAGATAAATTACGTGACATAGTTTCCGCTTTCTATACTATCACAAATTAACTATGTAATAGTAACACGAATAGGAGAGCTGAGTCTGAATGAACCGACCCGATTAAAATCAAGACTCCGAATCAAAGAAGCCCAAACAAAAAAACTTTGGATTAAAACTTTTGATATTCAAATTTCTGTCACAGAATTAAAATTCTAGGTGAATTAGTGTTGCGTAAAGTTTCTATAGATCAATGAATTTTGTTCTTTGATACTTGTTAAGATATCTAAAGTAACATTTACTTCTAAGTAAAAGCAAGTACCTTTACCTACAAATGTTTCTCTATAAAAATAATGTGGATGCTGAATCAAAAAAAATATTTAAGTAACTAAGAAGCAGAATTTTGAATTTTCTAAAGAGTTGAATAGATGGTATATTTGTTTGATGTTAAACTTGTGAATTTTTGTATGCTTAGCTGCATATAAAATTTATTATTGTATATAATATTTATTTTTATACGGGTATGCTTTGTGAGACGTAAATGTAAAAACCAAAGCAATAAAAGCTAGCGGGGGAAGGACGTTAATCAACAGGTTAAGCTCTTATTTCGCTAGTGTTTATATCACTTGGTGATTATTGATCTTTAGATGCTTTTCTCATCATGTTTCTGCATCGGTTTTTATGAGATAAGTTTCGCTTTTACAGTTTGCTGTCTTACTTCAATTAATGAATACAATTTAGTCTAAAAATCATTAAAAGAAGAACAAAATAAATAAAACTAGTGCAAAAGACTTGTTGAATGTTTCTATCCAAACCCAGATCTAACATCATTTTCTAAGGTATTTCTCTCGCTTTCTTAGCGTGCTTTCGTGGTGTAATGGCCAACACTCTCGGCGCGTGTTCGAGAGGTCCGTGGTTCAAGTCCCGGCGAGGACACTGCTCATTTTTCTTCTCTTCGGCTTCCAAAATAACGTAAAGTCTCTACAATGGCACACGAACTAAAAATGTGGTGGATGATGATTCTCCACCACCAGGATTTGGCGATTGGTTTCCCTATCTCCAGTTCCCTTTAAAAGGGGGGCATATATGGTATTTCCCCCGCCTTCTTAGCATGCATTCGTGGTGTAATGGCCAACACACTCGGCGCGTATTCGAGTGGTCCGTGGTTCAAGTCCCTGCGGCACTGCTTATTTTTCATCTCTTCTGCTTTGAAAATAACGCTTCTGCTCTACAATTTGAGCCATTTAAAAGTCTCGTTAATGTCTTTGCTTACACCTAGAAGACCTTAGGTATGATGCAACTGAAAGAAACGATGTGTCAGATTGGTCATCAAATGGCTCCTTTCATCATCCTGTGTCTGATATATGATTGGTAGCCACTGACTAACCATTTGCTTCCGGAAAGAGGAAGGAGACCATAGTTATAAATGAACAACTGTAGTGAAGTTCTTTACAATGCTGGGTTTATAGATATCTTCAATAATTAAATTAAGAAATAAACTACAAATTTAAACGAAAAAATGATGTTTGATGTTATTTGCGATTTCTTAGAGATATATTACTATCTGATGAGAAAATGACTGAACATGCCGCCTAATTCTAAGAATTCACTATCATATAATAAACGCCCTACATATTAAGGGAATGGAAAATTTTATTGGCCAACAAAACACTTTTTTATAATTAACGTTAAATGAAAGTTAACCTTCTCAGGTCCTCTTTGCCTTTTGAGCAGAACCTCTCAAAATGTTCTTGCAGTTCATCGATAGCATGGATCGATAGCATGTTTCTAGCAGCTCATTGACATCATCAATAGCTTTGATTTTCTAAATGCAGTTTGGCATTAAGAACAGTTTTGAATCAAATGAAATTATTTCAACTCACTTCTCAAGAACATTTCTGCATTTCTTTCGTATACGATTTTCAAATTATCTCTTTTGTTTTCAACAATTACTTTGAATTTAAATATGTACACAGCAATGTAGATGCATCAAAATACAAGACGTAGATGCACTTTAATATGGTTGCATTTTTAATTTTCGTAAAAACGAAGTCACGTCATTACTTGAGGCGTCAGAGATAAATTTAAAGATTGTAAATTATTAAATTTTTATTGATGTAGGTCACCAAAAAATAGAATGATATTTTATGCAATTAGTGTTCTTTTAAGCTATCAACTCGTAGTAAATTTATAAGACTTATTTTAATTATGATAAAATTTTTACGTTAAATCTTTTCTTAAATTTAATGTTTTCCGTCAGCTCTACCAGAAACGTAAATTGACTAAGTTTACATAATGAGCAAGAAATCAAACTTAGAGAAAGTATTCGTCTGCAGGGCTCTAATCCCATATTTCAACTACCGGAATATTTGAACTAGTATTTGAGTGATTGTGTGCTCTGAGATAGAATTCTGATTCTTGCTAACATTGATCTCTAGAAATCGAGCTGTATGGTTTAAATAATCTAGCACAATTATTTAAATAATACTAGATTATATGATTTCATATTTAAAGTAAAGCCCGGCAAAAATCAAGTATTCAGCTCTGTAAACAATTTATTTTACAAAATACAACCCTACAGTACAAATAATTTTTTAGTTTATTTTGCTAGTGTTATATTCAATTTGTCTTACTAGGAATTAAAAATAATGACCAGGCGATAATTTGTCTGATATCTAAAAGTTTAAAGAAATATTTAACAGTCAGCTTACCTGTTTACTATTAAGGTTTCAGTTCCTTTAGTTGCTAGTAAGGGCAAAACGTTTCTACTTCTGAAAAAGAGAGATCTATTGCATGAATTAACTTCAGATATTCACAGAGTTTTACATAAAATCTTGTAGAGACATTATGTTATTTCGAAGCAGGAGACATAAAAAATGAGCAAAGCCGTTGCCGGGAATCAAACCACAGACCTCTCGGTTACGGGCGGAGCGTGTTCACTAAAGCATAAAGGCACACGAAGAAGGCTGGAGAAATACCTTATATACTCACCCTTTTAAAGGGCGACTGGGGTTTCGGGGACCCAATCGCCAAATCCCGGTGGTAGATTATCATCATTAACCACCTTTTTTAGTTCTGGCGCCAGTGTAGAGACATTAGTTTATTTCGAAGCAAGAGAGATTGGAAAATGAGCAACACCTTCGCCGGGAATCGAACCACAGACATCTCGGTTACGCGTCGAGTGTGCTGACCATTACACCGCGAAGGCACGCAAATAAGGCGGGAGAAATCCTTCATAATCTAAGCCAGCCTAAAGCATTTTTTTATGTTTTACATCGGCATGCTTCTCTTCGGTTTAAATTTCGATTTGCTAAGTAACATTCATTGCGAAAGAAACAAAAATATACCATAATCTGCTTTGAATTCAGCAACATTCGCTATTAAAGACCATACGGAAAAGTTCCTTACATTATCTGTACAAATAATTGATTGCAAAATTGCTGGAGCAGTTATTCTAAGAACTTTTATAAAAAAAGATACAAAAGTAATCTATTAACCTTTTGCTTCAAATTTTGAAAATTTCATTGATAAAGAAATGAGGCATAATTATAACTGATTTTAAACAAAAACCAAAAACAGCGGTCTTCGTCCTGTGCTTTTTGGATCTAATTTCGCAAATGTATTTCTTTAACAAAGTGGATTATTGTAAAGTATTTCATGCTTCATAACAATTCATGCAAAAATAGCTCGTTCCTTAGCAACAATCTATTAGAAGAATTCATACAAAATGTGTATTTCCGCATATTTGAATTTTTTTCCTTAATTTTTATGCATCCAGATTTGATCGCCATGTCGTCAACATACCTGAAATTCCAAGCAGATACTTTTTTTTCACTGCATTGTCAATTAAACACTTAAAAGCTTCCAAAGACAAATTCTTGAATGCAAACAGAGATGCGTCCTGCCTTTAAACTATTACTTTTAATGAAGGAAATTAAATAGTCTAGACTGAGTCAAAATACAGGAAACTTGATTACAACCCTTTTAATCTTAGCGCCTGCAGAGCGTCTGGCTGCAATTATGCTTTTGTATTTTTCGTTGCTCTTTTTTTTCCTTGAATGAAGTTCGTGTACTTTTTGAATATACACTGGCGAAAAACTCGATTGCCTCGCGAGCTAATTGCTTCTTTTTATGCTTCTTGAAATTTTTGCAGCGCCTTAAGTTGCTAATGAGCAGCTTCCTAATTAAGGTTGAAAAGGTATATAGGAGACTTAATGGTCAAAATGCCTTAAGGATACAAAAGTCTTAAAGAATGTAAATCTCCCATGGGATATTAACGTGAGCAAAACACTCTGCGAGTTAAAAAATCTTGATTACTTTTATTTTGGATATCTGAAAATTAAAAGTAATCATCATTTGTTCTAAGATTAAAATAGCTAATATTCTCTATTGTATGAAATAATAAATGTTTACAAAAACCAATTATTTAATGGTCGTAAAGTCAATATTAAGAAAAGTGCAAATGTTTAATTTTTCTTTTCTTTGAAGTCAAGCTTTAACGATGCAATGTAGAAATATGCATTGCTCCACTAGCACTTCATAAAGGTAAGTATTTATTCTATAAGAATGAACGTAATGAATGTAAGTCATGAGTCTCATACATTATTATTAACAATACTGTTACGTTTTTCTCTTCAAGGGTTCGCGGATTTGGAGTGAATATCGACGACACTCGATGAAGTATCGAAACACACTTTATAGGCAAGTATTTTTCAAGACAGCTCCAAAAACACTTTTACACTTGTCAAGTAACAACTATAAACACGCTGAGACAATCAGCGACAGAGCCTTCAGGCTGACGGCTTCCCAGAACGCAAGAACTGGACCCCCGTCCTGGGTCTGCCTTTCGGGGTGAGCGTGTCCAAGCTCCTGAGACCCCTTCATCGGCGACGCAGACCCCACGGTCCCTGCCCGGCTCCATACAAAGCATTGGGATAAGCAGTCCCCGACAAGACGGCTTCACAGCAAAGCACCAGAGTACAGTTCCCGACTCAGCTCGGTCGTTCTCGGAACTTCACGTACTCTCGAGGTTCTCCACGCTAGAACTCGCGATACGCTAGAACTCGCGATACGCTAGAGTACAGCTCCCGACTCTGTTCAGTCGTTCCCGGAGCTCAACACACTCTAAGATGAAACTCGACGATGCACTAACTCGATGACCTAAGAGACTCTCTCGATGCACTCGACGACCAATTCGGCACTAGACTACGCACTGACTCTTAACTAACTCCACACTGATCTAACTGATTCGCCTCGATTCAACTGACTGACTATCAGCTCGCTAGACAAAAAGCTAACTAACTCTCCATGTATCAGCAGGGTTTATATGGCTTTTGGCCTGTGTTCGAGAACGTTCTGAGCTAAACCAGAAAGAATTCTTTCTAGAAGGCTCTCCATGCGGCTATAGCATATCACCAATTTTGTCGCCAAATGGGCGATTTCTCGCCAAATGTGGCAGCCCTGCCTTCTCTTACCATTTTATGGCAACTCTAAACCTGCTTTGCGGGGAAGCTATCTTACCACGCCTGGACATTTCGTAGCAATATTATTAAAAACCATCCGATTACCATCGGTTTCGCAAACGTGGCCGTCCGGAGATTAGAGATATCGCTCTTTCAGCCCTAGTTAAAGCTCGGTTATTTAGAATTTAGATCTAGCCAATTAACTTAATCTTCGAATTTATTTAGAATTTAGATCTAGCCAATTAACTTAATCTTCGAATTTAATTTTAAAATTGTATACGAAATTTTAAAGCAAAATCTGAATTTGCAGAAGCTTTGCTACAGGAGGAAATTTATTGACAATCTATTAACACATACACATGAAATTTTATTTGCTATATTTCATTGCGGAGTGTTCTTAAACGTAAGTGCCTGGGATGGATAAATTGAACTCAGGAGTTTGATTTGGGTTCTGAATCCCGTGGAACACATAGCTACTGCATGACTATTTTCTTGTTTTCCGATATGTAGTGGAAATATGAGTCAGGTCACCAGGAAAGCATCTAACCTTGAGCAGAGAGCCTTTGTGTACTTTGCCATGTTAAAGTAAGCCAATATATATATATATATATATATATGTAAGAAAAAAAATACAATGGCTTTGCTCTTTGCGAACTAGCAACCTTTAATTAATTTTCTGCAATTC
>KL820665.1:0-90254 GCA_000611955.2 Stegodyphus mimosarum | reverse complement strand
GGTTACAAACACACAAACAAACAAACACACAGACGCGCACGGATTTTAATATAATAGATATTTATTCTGTATTATAGTTTGCAAGTATTTAATTGGTATAAAATATTATAAGTTGTATGCATACGGAAATGTGCAACTGTTTCTATATCTTTAACTTCATTATTTTCAGTACGCACAGTCTTCACCTTCATGGCATGTTTTAAGATTCTCTTTATGAGATAACCTCTTTATTCTGTACTCTGCAATATATAATATACTATTTCGGTATAGTGTACACTCATGTCATACTCAGTACAATATAACATCCTGTATTCAGTAACATTCCATATTACGTAGTTGTATCTGTACATAATTTATAACTTGAATGCACTCTGAATATGTTTAATGTATATTATTTAGTTTTATAGTACTACATAATATTCAACTGCGCGTTTACATAATGTGTTAAATTGTGTGTGATGGTAAGCGGCACTTCCATGCGTGATATTAACGTTTAATTTTCCCTCGATGTCTATCTTCTCTCCGGACATAGTCTACAGTGTAACGCAGGGCGGTGTCTAGATAAGTTTACTTTCAAGTTGTTGAGCCAAATCTTTTCGAATGATGGTAACATTGGCTTCTGTGTCGATGGTCATATTGCAAGGAACTCCATTGATATGTCCCATTATGAAAAGTCTATTACTGCCGCCACTCACTACAGATATCTGAAGCGCTTTAAACTGAGGCTTTTCATTATCTGGCAGTCTGCGCCCTGCAAGATTGCTACTAATTAATTCCCTCCTTCTTGATAGGGGCAATCATAACATCCGTGCCCTGCAGTTCTGTCGTATGTGGCCTTCAGCACCACAGGTCCAACACTTTAGATTCGGTTTCCTGTCACTAATATCCCGTCTCAAGGGATTCAGTTGTCTGGTTAAATCGTCTAGACGAGCAGCCTTTTGATCCTCTGGCTCATGGACTCTCACAGCTGACTGTTTGGCGGTATGTACGAGTTGCTTTTTGGACTGCTTCGAATTTCATGGCGTACACTAGAGCGCTTCTTAAGTCCTTGATATCCGCCATTTCTAGCCAAAGCGCAGCTCTAGCGCGCCGGATAGAGCTTCGAAGTCTAGTCTCTGGTTTTCTCGAAGAGTTTGAAGAATATCCACAGCGTCTGCTCTCAGAGAAGCCGCCAGATGACAGGGCTTAGCTTGAGAATCCCATTCATTCGCTTCTGCCATTATAGAAAAATGTATCTTATACACTTGCCAAGAGTTCTTCCCATCATATATAGATAGTTTCAAAGAGGGACGAGGAGGCATCGATAAAAATTTAAAACCATATGTATTGCTCCCTGCCGTCGCTACGAATTTCTTCAAGATATTAGCTTCTTTTGCGACCGCAGTAACCCTGTCAGCAGTTTTTTGTTCCACGGCAGAAACTCTCTCTTCTATTTGTTCTTTTACAGAAAAACTTCTTTCTTCAATGTGTCCAACTTTATTTTCAGCCGCGTTAATTCTGCCTTCCATAGCCTCGAATTTGTTTTCTATTATACAGGTATTTTGATTTTCTTCTTTAACTGCTTCAATCTTTTCTTGTGTGGGTTTCATCTCTTCTTTACTGATTCTTGACTAGCTTCATCTTTTCTTGGATGACTTTTATCTCTTCTTTAACAGATTCTCGGCCCGCTATCACCTCTCCTTTAACGGATTCTTGGCTCGCTTTCATCTCTTCTTTGACGGATTCTTGGCCCCTTTCATCTCTTCTTTAAACGCAGCAAAGGCTGCTAATAAATGCCATAACTGTTCTTCCATCGCTATCGTCACTGGCATTCAATCCCACCGCTGCCACAAAAAAGTGTTGTGTGCGTACGGGTTCGTAATAGATTGAAAGCACAAGTCCAATAAAAAGTTAATAAAATTTATTGTTATCACAAGAAATGTAACAAAAAGCTGGATTTTTCTTCAAAGATATTCATAGAATATCGCAATATAATCAGTAGCTATATTTTAAACTACTAAAACATTAAATAGAACGCAATCCAAAGCGCAGGGAAAGTTAGTCCGATCTCACCGAGAACTCGCTACAATCAACAACTAACAAACAACTACTGAGCTGAGATCTTTGATGCTGGTTGGTTTTGGCAGCCTTTAGCAGGCTCCGTTTTTACTGCCTATCTTGGAGTACTGAGCTGAGATGTTTCACTCCGGCTTTTATAACTTTTTAAATCAGCCGCGCAAGGGAGTTCTAGCTATTTTTGAAAAGCAAAAAGAGTAGAATTGCGGTTACGTGTAACATACTAGCCAATTACATTTATTCAAATTAAATATCAGTTATGAAGATAAACTTTTATTCATTGTTAAATGCACGTGCTCTTGTATTTTTACTTTTCGGCCTAGTTTTCTCTTAAAATAAGTCGCGAGCTGCATTGCACGGGGAAATAAAACAATTTTAATTATAAGTCTATTAAAAATATCTAACTAGATACGAAATTCGTAACAATATAAACTGTTGTAAAAGATCTAAGTTTCCATATAAGGGTCTTATTATTTTCACTAACAGTTGTTAGACTTTCCTATCAATTCCGGTTTCTCTCGCGTTTCCTCGCCGGAATATAAATGAGTTAGGGT
Source organism: Stegodyphus mimosarum (assembly GCA_000611955.2). NCBI lineage: Eukaryota > Metazoa > Arthropoda > Arachnida > Araneae > Eresidae > Stegodyphus > Stegodyphus mimosarum. The sequence goes on along the minus strand of KL820665.1, from coordinate 87,645 downwards.
GAACGAGAGTGTATTTAAACTGAAGAAGCGGAAAGCTTAGTCAGTGCATGTGTCTTTCTTCGGTGAGCACGTTGTTATTCCTATTTGCCGTTTGAATTCTGAATCTCGGCCTCCCATTTATTGACGCCAAAATTTAAATATCATGCCGGTGTAGGTTTCTGGGTCAATTTGCTTGATTAACTTAATTGTGCAGTTTTCAACTACGAGACTCTCTCTTAAGGTTATTTTGTTACCTTTATCTTTAAGTTCTTTACCATAAATAATTAAATTCAATAAAAGGGGTCTTTTACATCCTTCCATCAACTAGTCTGAAGAAGTCTCTGAATAGAATTTGAAGTAGGTCTGATTGCAGTCTATATTAGCCAAGAAACATCTAGTTTTAAAAAGAACGATTTTCAGAATTATAACCAATTTCAAAAACGAAAAAAGGAATGTAATGTAAGTAAAGATTGCAGTAATAATATACAGGGTGTCCATAACTAAACTTGAAATTTCCGAGCAGTCTGTAGTAAACACTATGCAGCGGAATTGCATGAAAATTGGGTAATGGCAGAACGAAATGATGGGAATTTTATCAGGGAAAAAAAAAAAAAAAAAAAAACAGTTTCAAAAACCAGCCCTAGGTGGCGTATCATAGCGTTATTGAGAACATATAAATAATTTACAAAACATGCTCGATATGATGTTCATTATTGTCTGCTACCATCTGGAAGTGTAACATCAACTGTTGAAAGCTGTATGAACTGGGGAATGTTACGCACACGTCGTTCTTGCTTTAAGGTCGGATAGATATGTGATGGAATCACGGTAGACAATGACCTTGAGTTATCCTCACAGTCAAAAGTCACAAGGATTCAAGTCGGGAGATCCAGGAGGCCAAGCTATAGGAAATAGCCAGCTGATGATTCTATCGTCACCCAAATGGCGGCGGAGCACTTGTTTCACACAACGGACGATGTGTGGAGGAGCACCATCCTGCATAAACACTGTAATAACACCTGCATAAACACTGTCATCCTGCAGTGTTTATGTCATCCTGCATAAACACTTCAGGCAAGGCGGTGTCATACAAGACACCGCCTTGCCTGAAGAGCTAGAACAACAGATTGCTCTAATAATGAAGAGTATTTTTGAACGGTGATGATGCATGTCACAGGCCCTGCGGCGCTGTGCTCTTCGAAAAAAAAACTGACCTACAGTGAAGGTTGCAGTAAAGCCGCACCAAACCTTTACATGCGAAGAGTGTAATGGAATTTGCAGGATAAATTTCCCATCATTTCATTCTGCCATTACCCAGTTTTCATGCAATTCTGCTGCATAGTTTTTGCTACAGATTGCTCGCAAATTTCAAGATTAATTATGGACACCCTGTATAAGAAATAATAATGTAATGAAAAGCGTATAATAAATGCATTCTAGTAAGAAAATAAACAAAAATTTGAAATCATCTTTATTTATTGGAGAAGTCATAGAACAAGAATCAGCGTAAAGTTTGTAAATTTTGCAGGACTAGTTTCTGTGGTTTAAATACAGAACCCTCTGCTTTAGCTGCCTAAGCGCAAATATAAGAGATAGAATATAGCCTAAATTATTCAAAAATATTCTTCCATTGGCGAACTAGATTTTCTAGAGTCGTTTTACATGTAGAAATTGTTTCTGTTGTAGTTAACGACTCAAATTCCAATCCACGTTTGCCTTCAGCTTTTAAGGAAATTATATTTCTGTTTTCTTGTTTGATCAGTAGATGGCGCCAGTAGCTTTACTTCTTTTCATTCATTCTTATCACTACATTTTATCTCTTCATTTGCCCTTAGGTAGCTGAAAAAGCTGGTTCTAGATTTAAAACATCGAAACTAGTCCTGCAAAATTTATAAACTTTTAGCTGATTCTTGTTTTTGATTTCTCCAATAATCTTTATTCTGCGTGTTATTTTAAGCGCAACCTCTTTATTTCTTTAAGAAAGTAAATTCTTATGCAAGCTCGGGAAACAGTTCTCGTTCGGTATTTATTATTTCTTGCCCAAAAGAGAGGTTTATATTGTCTCATTTGACAATATAAACCTCTCATTAACTCTTCACTAAATATTGTAAAATTGGATCATGACAATTGAGAATCGAACCAATGGTTTACTTTTCATGTGCTGTCAGTCACTTTCACTTTCACTTCTTAATTTTATTAGGAAGCCTTCCGCCATATCCGAAGGTAATTTGTAGGGGTCTGACTAACAATCAGAAGCTCTGTGGTTTGAATCCTAGGAAAAGCATCTTATATTTTATGTTTCTTGCTTCGGAAAATATATAATGACTCTACAAATTAATTCGAAACCATTTTTCCGCACAAAGATGTGTCAAGTCGTTATTCCTTAAATAAATAATCTGGTCGTCATGTGATGGATGCGCCAATTATAGCATCCTGCAGACATATCTCAAAAGCAAAATCTCAGTTCAAGGTTTTTAAAACCTTTTAAATTGTACCAGATCTAAAAAAAGGATTTTTGAGAGGAGTTTGGAAGCTTAATTTTTAGAATTAAAACTTTGAATACTTTACGTTTAAACTACGCAGTTAAAGCATTCATTTCAGAAAATTTAAGTAAAACAGTTTTCACTTCTATAGTTAATTAAAAAAAAATCAGTTTAACTGAAGGGAAAAATATACGAGGCCACCTAATTCAGTAAAAAATAATGTGCCTATTCAGAACGCTGGAAGAATATTTTTTACCTTCAACTCAATTTTAAAATATCACTTGTGGAATTCATCAGCAATGAAAGAAACTATGGAAAAAATTCTGCCAGGATAGTATGGTATTTCTATATTATTATTGGTAACTATGATTATTGAACTAAACTATGATATTTCCTCACATAATCACTAAAGAGAACAATGATGAGGTGCATACGTGCAATTCTTTGATTCTTTTTTAAGTGGAAACAGACTGTTGGGGAAAAGAACAATGCTAAAAAATAAAAGGGGTTCGCTAAAATGGTGTTCTATTTTTTAACATCTTATTCTTACTAAGCAATTAAAATTTCTGTTTAAGAATTTTTTAAAGTTCTTTTAATATGTTGTTAGTATTTGCCAATTTATAATAAATATCAAGTTGTAGAAATTGTAAAAAAAGGTCATGAAAATAGCCAATTTGCATATGATAAGTAATTTTTACCTTTTTATCTGTAAGAAAGTACCAAATTGAACCAAGATGGTTGTGTTATTATGTAAGTACTGTAAAAAGAATATCCTTCCTTTCCTACAATTTCATCCCATTATTAAATGCGTAGTCATTTATAATTATATGTTTTAATTGTATTTCTCCTTTAGAGATGACAAAAACTCATTATACTCACCTTCTCTGAATCTGTTCTAAAGTGTGAAAATTTTTAAAAATCTTTCTTCACCATCTACAAAAGTGTATTTGATTTTGAAGATAATTTGAAATTTTTTAGAATGGTTAAAACACAATTGCTAAATTAAATGATGCTGTGATAGCTTGTAAATGTGTGTTATGTCTTCTGTTTCTCTATGAAGATCTATTTTCACGGCAATTGCAGCTAAAACATTTGAGCTCGTACTTTAAAAATGAGAGTAAGCAACAATTTACTTATTTTAAACAGAGCTTTCTACAAATTCATTGAAAGTATTAACGTTTAAAGAAAGCAACTGATTTTAATTAAAAATTACCATTCAAAATAAAAAGAGAAGCATTACACATATTAAAAAATAGAGAAAATTATACATCACATTTGAGATTTCTTTTTTGGCCTTTAAAGGAAATTACTTTATGCCATATTTATATTACACACGACCTACATGCATCGCATTACATACTAGAAACAAGAACATCCCATATATGTAAACATTAAAGTTCCAGTTTGAGATATGACTGCAACCGATTGGGCAAACCTAAACATCCAATCCCTTCAGGCATCTGTGAAGTGCTATTCAGTTTATGTCTTATAACGCAACGGCAAAAATGCAATAAACTGTTCGGCTGAAGCACAGTTTCGAATCCATCGAAGAAGTTTCGAAGCTCATCTGAGATGTCCTCCGCAAACTGGTTGCCGAAGAACTTGACCGTCGCATCTTTCATCTCCTGGTGAGTAATTAAAGGAAATGGCATGGTTTTCCATATGATACGCTGAACCTTGAGAAACCACGGAAAACCAGCAAAAGGAGGGTTGAAGTAGCAGTTAAGCATACGCAGAATTTCAGATTCTCTTGTGTCGGGCTTTGCACATGCCCTTTGGACAGCCTTCATGAAATGCTCCAAGTGCCTGAAAAAAATGGATTGTCAAACAACGATATATAAAATTTCTTGGTATCACATTTAAAGCATTTGAACTTGAAAGAAATTTAAAAATTTTTAAGGCATCCGAAAACGTTCAAATGACTAATTGCGAAGAAAGCAAAATCCCATTTTTTTAGTCCAAAGGGGCTTTGTCCCAGAATGACTATTGTTTTCGTTTTGCGATTTTGCGTCGGAAACATTAAAAGTCTGTATCACTTTTCAAACTGTTGCCACAAAATATTGCAGCCCTGTATTATATTTAAAGTAATTAAATAATGAAGAATGTGCATAAATGTATGTATGTTTCTCGTATTGTGATAAAACGACGGTACCTAAAGCCATCGAATTTTGAATGTCGTAATCCTACTGCGCATATAGGCATCTGGAAGCCCAAATTTGAAATTTGGAATTAGTTTTATTAACGATTTCATATTTTGTAAAACTTTAACGAATTTTTGATTAACAAACTCAAGGATTTCAAAGCGGGCAATGGCAACGTTGTACGGAAAAAAACATTTTTATCTGTAGCGCGTGAGACTGTGTGTAGGAAATTCTAAAGATATGCTCAGTTTAAAATTATTTTGCGATATTGTTCTTAAACTGAATTTTATGGTTTAAATGCGAAGAACATGATATTCAATAAATAAAAGTAACATATAAAATGTTTAAAAAACGCCCCTTTGGACATAATTTAAAATCTGAAACCTTTCAGATTTTTTTTATGTATTTTTATTTTATTGCTTCATTTTATCAAAGCATAATTTTTAGCTTTTCAAAAAAAAGTTTGTTTTTTTATTTCGGTCAAAGCAGTATGTAAGTAAGCGTCGACACTTCAATGGGAGAAATTGCGCTTCGAAACGACCTCAGCGCTCGTAGCGGAGGCGATGTGAAAACACAATTAGTAAAACTGCGCATGCTCCTTTTCTTTTCAGTCATTGGTTGTTTTGATTTGGTTGTTTGTTTGATTCTACCCAAATCTTGTCAGCTTCTAACGTGCCAACAACAATTTTGTACTTTTTAATTACAAAAGGCTCTTTTCAGAACCAATTTTTTTTTTAAGTTTTCTCTAATGGCGTATCGATACTGCGGATTTTTGCGGCAAGAGTAAGATTTCATCGAAATCTGATGGAATACATTTCTACACGTTTTCTTGAGACGATGCGTACTTAAGGAAGTAATAAAGAACAGTTTTAGGATATGTATTGTTGAAATTAAAGGTAAAAAAATCTGATAATTAAAAGAATTATTCACCATATTTTATGATAACGCAGGTTTAACAAGTTTTAAATAATATTTTAAAAAATCTTTTTTTTTATTCCCTTTCAGAAATATTCAGAGAAAGTTATGTACTATTTAATGTATTTCACTATTAAAATAAAAAGAGCGCTAATTTGAAATGGACCGAATGGAGCATTAATTACAAATTGACTTTGATTTTTTTCATTTAAAAAATGCCTCACTTGCTTTAAAAAAAAAATCATGTCATATTTGAGAAAGTATTTTAGGTAGAAGCTCTGTAAGTGGAGAAGAAATAATGCATAATTTTAATGTTAATAACAATAAACTTTGCTTAAAAATGTATTCTTTTCGTACACTTAGGACTTTGAAATACTGTACAAATAGAAAATATATACATTTATATGTATAATTACGACGCAATTGCAAAATATTTACATCCAATCGTGTCAAAACCCATTGCCGTCTCTCCATCTTACTTCCAACCTCCATAACATCACTGCAGGGGAGAGGAGGAGGGGAAGAGATTTAGTTTACATCGCCACCACTGCAATTTGGCATCATGTTATAGTATGGGAGTGCCGACGCTTTACTTACATACAGCTTTGATCTCGGTTTAATAAGAAGCGAATATGTCAAAGATTTCGTGCAGTCAGAAGAACGAGAGTAAGCATTTAAACTCCAGAAAATCTCGTTTTAGCAAGCTCTCTCAGAAACTAATTAAAGCAGCAAATTTTTTAAATTGTATTTTTATAAGTGTTGTTATGTGCAGTATTTCATTTTCGAGATTAAAATGTTTAATTGTTGAAATTCAATTTAGTTTAAATTATTTAATACAAATAAAGCGCAAAATTTAATTAAAGGACTCAGGACTTAATTTAAGTGAGCTTTTTAAGTTTAAACTAATAATTAATCTTTTAAGTTAAGAGCGTAGGAATATAAATCTTTAACTCCTTTGTTTCTATTCTCAAAGTTTAGAAATTTTAATATGGCCTCATGAAACAACTGGAAGAAAATCGTGACGAAAACATCGGTTTTGGAAAAAAGTAACAGAGAGGAGAATTGCGCTTGTGGGCAGTGTCTCTCAGTCCAGCCCTGCTCTTGGGGTTCCTTCTTTATATTTCACAGTTGAATGTGAGAAACCCCTTCACTGATAAGCGAATAATCGCTTAAGTGTGTGAACAGAGGCGTGAGACTACCCTTTATTTCTCAAAATAAGGAAGAACACAGTCTGCTTCTATCTCGGAGTGTACAGCAAAGCGTCCACTTAGGCTTGAACTCAAATTAGTAAGAAATCAAACTTAACTAATGCTTAACGAAAAGATATAACCGAAGCTATCAAGATTCTAAGTAGTTCGCCCCTAAATCTCAATTTAGTAGGCGAAGCTATCAAGGGCCTGAAGTACGGCCGAGCGTAGCAATAGCTTAGAGAGAGACGTAGTCAAAGGCAAAAGCGCGCGCTAGTCAAGAACTCTCGCTCTCTAACAAAATCAGTGAAGCATCGACTTAAATACTACTCTTAATCATTTTTCATTAACCTCTATTCTGAAACTACATTCTGGTAGGAAATTGTAAGTTGAAGATAGGAAAACTGCATAAACTTAAAATAACTGTTATAAAATTAGGATAAACCCTATACGCTGATGAGTGTGTTCCGGTGGACCCTTTCCTTCTGAACCTGTGTAAAGATATCGAACAACTGCTGCCAACGCAAAAATCTTCCTAGCAAGACTGCTCACATTTCATACACGAGCTGCATGGGAGGCTGCGTATTCAGTTATCCTTCAATTGCGACGGGACACTACCATCAGCTATATCAAGTTATAGAGTTTGGCTTGCTTTGGGAGCATATTTTTGTTCCAAAAACAGACATAAAACGAATTATCACTGTGTCTGAAGTAACGACAGAGACCTAAAAAGGTTTGAACAACCTTTTTATAAAAAGAGGACTTTGAACATAAGCGTACTTCTTATGCTAACAGAATCAACCACCACTTATGGCAATGAAACTAAATTCAAATTTCAGACAAGCTCAAATTTAAAACTTAGACTAGTAGTCGAAGATTACTCAAATTTAAATCTAAGCTGGCTGAAAAACTGTTGCCGGCGTAATGAATTTAAATGTCTTCAACAATAACACAAAGCTGAATAATTGTAAACTTATCAGAGCTTACAGAACTAAATGTAACGTGGCCACGAGAGGGGGAAACACACATTCCAAAAACCTCAGCTTAAATGCTCTCTACCTCATTCACATTCTGGTGAGGAAACGGAAAGAAGAAGCTATAGTAAAGGTTGAAATTATAAATAACTGTTCAAGTTACATAGCAAATCCTACAATATACACTGCTCCCCCGCCCAGAAAATGACAGTTCTATATCTTCCGTTTTACTGGGCCGATTGACGAAATTCAAATTGCATTTTCCATGTCTCGAAAGCGCGACTTAGGATATGTATTAGATTCATATATAGCACTGTTCTAATATGGGTATTTTGACACAAAATTGGACTTTTTCTGAAACGGCATGCCAATTTTTTTCCATAGCTCGATTCCAAGACTCAAATTATGTCAAACTGCCAAGTTTTGTAAAAATCGCACGAGTAGTTTTTAAAAAATTAGCTTTCAAAATTTTAGCCCTCAATGTTAATTCACTTTGGTATGTATTTATTAATACCTCTCTTTTTATTATACTTACTTGATTCCTTCTTTCACAGTTCGAAATTTAGGTTCACTCCAAATAAAATTCACCCATTTTTTTATGATTTATTTTTAAAATTTGTATTTTATAATAATTTTTAGAAAATAATTTTGAATTATAACCTGTAAAATTTTTACCATCAACTTAAAGTAGATGTATTTCTAAATATACCTGCAAAAAACTGGAGGTTTTTATTCAAAATTTTCGAAGATATACGTGAATTTATATGTTGGCGCGTTTTGAAGTTTGGCATATTTGGTGAAAACGATAGTAACATCTAATGTGGTTTACGCGCTTTGCTAAAATTATTTGGAAGTAGGAATGATGTGACTTTTTTCCCGCTCCTGCACAATGGAAGGGATGGGAAAATAGGTTGCCATGTATTAAGAACTTCGCCAAGTAAATTATTCTTGGCACAAACTGAAAAAAATTTGCAAAGTTAAATTTTTGACTTTCTCTTTAAATTTTACAAAGAGACAGACATAATTTGAGTCGTAGAATCGAAATATGGAAAAAAAAGTTGGTATGTTATTTCAGAAAAAGACCCATTTTGTGTGAAAATACCTATGTTAAAACGATGCTATATATAAATCTAATATACATCCCAAGTCGTGAGCTCGAGACATGAAAAACGCAATTTGAATTTCGTCAATGGGCCCAGAAGAACGGGAGATATAGTACTGTTCCACTTTTTTTTATCAAAGTATACATTCCAAATACAATAAAATATGAAGGACTTATGAAGATCTTGCTGGCACACCTTGGACTAAAAAGATCAGGCACTCACATCCTAATCAACAGAATGCAAAGTCATTTTGGCATGCAACAGAGACACCTATTATTGTATTCCCAGATAGTTCCGAAACTATTGAAAGAATCGGCTGCGGTTTTAAAGAGATTAAGTTTCAATAAATGAGCAATTAATTATTGAATAGGTTTATGTCGTTTGGGCCTGGTGCTTTCTTTTTACTAAGAAAGTGAAGCACTTCTTGGATTTCTGCATTAGTAAAATCGAATTCATCTGGAACTATCGAATTTGTTGGAAGTCTTATAAGGTCTTAGAAGGTGGTTTTTTTCTCCCACTTTCCAGCATGGCTTCATGGTAAAACAGTAGCACACTAGGTGCGTATTCGAGAGGTCCAGGCTAGAGTTCTGGAGAGGACATTGCTCATTTTTCACGTTTCCCGCAATCAAAAATCTTAACGATTCCTCAGTCTTATCTGTTGCTGAATTGGCGGCCTTCTTCGGCATTGTCTTGAATGAAGACAGCGTTGAGTATTTTATTCAAGGTATGTACTGTGTGTCTATTGTTGGGAACTACTATGAGAAGTAAACGAATCTGAACTGGTTCGTGTATTTCACTGGGTGCTATTTTATGGAAAATGCCATGTACATCCTTACTATCGGTGTCAAAGTTTCTCTAGTTTATCTTGGCTATGTTGCACTCTCCTTTTGATACTTTTGTAAGGTGGTTGATTGGATGTTATTACTTCTTCCTTGTTTCGATCTTTGTAATATTTTGCACTTTTGTGGTTGTGTCCGAATTTCTTTGTTGCACCAATTTATTGTTTGAAATTTCTCAGCTTATTGTTGCGGCAGATAGTTTCTATATTAGCCAGTAGTATTTCTGTGATTATTTAAAAGCTTTTATGGTCTAAATATGAGTGAGCTGCCTTAAGTGGTGAAAGTGTACATATTGTAAATAGTACCCAGTATTTAATTGCATTTCATATACTCAAGAATTCGTGATATGATTAACTATTTTTGTGTTGAGTTTTAAGTGTATTTTATTATCTGGCAAAGCCAAATTACGGACTTTGTGAAGAGTAATTTGAAATAGCCTTTAGCAGTATTTATCAACGAACCAGAACGCGACCTCAGGTTACGTGATTTGATTCTGACTTACTCTCCGTATCTCATGTTCATTTCAGTCAGTCAATTCCTCACTGCAAATAGCACGCACCCAACACCTGCTCAAAAAATTTTCGAATGTTTCTACATCTACAAAAGTATATCAATTTATAATTTCATGACTGCCTTCCTGTATGACTTTGCCACATAGACCATTCTTTCGCCTAAGGGCGCGGTGCTAAGCACCTCTGATTTATCTAAACAAAAGTGAGCGGCCTCCGGCCTTACTTGATATATAGGTTAAAACTCATTAGTAGTTGACACCTTGAACCGAAAGTACTATCTTGATCTTGATCTTTGAGCTGCCTTTCGAGATTAACAACATACTACGGATTTTTCTTGTGAAAGGAATTATTTTCCGACCTGGAAGATTGTATCGTTTAGTGATGGTAGTGGAAGTGATGCAGTTTGATAGGGAACCTATCCCTTTATTGATGAGAGAGACTTTCTCCTTCTACTGTTTCATTGCAATCGACACATCGCATTCTGGGCAGTGATGTTTGGCTTGTGCGTGGCTGCACGACTATGAAATGTTTTTTAACACTCAAATAAAAACAGAACGCCTGACGAACTTTGGAACTCCTGAGTGATTTCAACCAACTAGGACTTACGATTTTGTTTCACTACCCTTTTCAGAGTTCTACGGCTGCATTCAACAATTTTTTCGGCTATCCACTTCGTTTTTCTGCAGTTTCAGCGCCTCGACGTTTCCACTTCACAATTAATCAGTCACAGTGGATTTTGGCTTCTGCAGAATATCCGAAATTTCACGAACTGATTTCCCACAAAAGTGGCATTTCACTATATTGCCACGATTAAAATCACCAAGCTCGTTTGATTTACTCATTGTCTCTCAAACGCATAAATATGACCTGATGGAGACATGGGCATACGTTTTATGACCGAAGCTATTTATTGCATGAGGGCGACATTTCCGGCTCCATGAATTTAAGCCCTCAGGCACATGGCGTACACGTAAAATATGATATATGTAACAATACGAGAAGACTATGAAATTATGTAAAAATACTATAATGTCGGATTAAAATATTTTAAATATATAATTCAAACATAAAAAATCTAGACACATAAAATCATAATATAACTATCAGATGCTGTTCAGATATTTTAAAATGAATTATATCAAAATATAGACAGTATTTAATATTATTTTTCTGTCGTAAGGCACTGTTGAGTAATAATAACACTAATGTATAATACAGGATGTTTAAAGTCCCGGACCCAATTTGATGTTTAATAAGTCATAAAATAGTGAAGATATAAACAAACTTATGGCATTTATTGATGGAATAACTTATATATTTTTCTTTTCAGGTTTGAATATCTTTACTTTTGTAAATATCGTCTGCGCGTGTGGTTCATTTCAGATAATTTCATTTTCCAGTCTAAATATCTGTACTTTTCTAAATATCGTCTGCTTATTAATTGCATTTTTCTCTCTTTTGTTTTTGGCAACTATTAATCACCATAATGTGCGCATATGGGGATCTGAAAACCCCCATGAATACCGTGAGGCACAAAGGAATTCCCCAAAGGTTAATGTGTATTGTGGACTAATGCACGACCGAGTCATTGGGCGTTTTTTTTCTTTTTTACAGAAAAGACGCTCTCATCAGTCGTATACTTAAAAATGTTGGAAAACTCCGTATTTCTACAACTAGAAGAGCTTCAGCCACATGTCTTTTTGCAACAAGATGCTGCACCACCTCATTGGGGTACCATCGTTCGTAGTTCTTAGAATGACCATTTTACAGAAAGATGGATTGGGCGAGGAGGTCCAATTCCTTGGCCACCCAGATCACCTGATATAACGCCGCTGGATTTTTTCCTTTGGGGATTTGTAAAGGACAACTTTTACAGGAGGAGAGTGTCGAACATGGATGACCTAAAAGCCAGAATGACAACCTCAATAGCCTCTGTGGATGCCGACATGCTTGCCGGTACCTGGCGTGAAATTGAATATCGTCTTGATATTCTCCGTGCGACGAAGGGGGCACACGTGGGAGTTCATTGACAAGTGTCATGAAACTTTTTGAATCTATCTAACCATTTATGTTATTAATTTTAATCTATGTTTATTATTTTATGAGTTATTAAACATCAAAATGGGTCCGAGACTTTATAAACACCCTGTATTATATTAAATGATTTTACCGTTTCTATTATTGGTTTTGGAATTCCAGATTATCCGTAATCTTTAAATATAAATGTAAATAAGGTGAGGCATATCGAAACGTTGTTTTCCGAAAAATATAAATTTTTGGCCAAAAGTTTACTTCCTACGTCTTTTATAACTAAAATATCCAGAGCTCAGTTCAGAGCGTAGGTCTGCAATTGTAGCATCAAAATATGGTAAAAGTTTAGCTTCGTAAGTACCCAAAACCCCATTTCAGTATATTATTAAAGCTTTTTTTAGTATCATAAATAACATAAGTTGCCTGCATAGCAATGTATTTAGATCGATAAGCAATACTTATGAGCAAAGGAAACTGTATAGTGATAGGTGAATAAGAATTCAAGGCGTATAGCTATAAAAGGGTTGCAGAATGACGTACATCACGCAGTGAGAACGATGCTCAAATAAAGAACAGCGTCTTGCTTTAGCATATAGGTTATGCTTCCAAGGCAGAACTGGCTGATGCCTGTTATCACTACTAGCTTCGATTTCAATACCGATTTAAATATATTGTTGCGTGCGTTCGTTATGGCGTAAAAAGTTAGCAAAAATTTATTCTTTCCGCAAGAAATAAATCAAAATACTGAAGTATTTCTTCAGAGATATTCGCACAATATCACAATATCTCAAACGTTTAGCAAAAACTCATTTCCAAACAGATAAAATAATTCTATCTCACAGTGAAATCGCTACAGTAAACAAACAGCAGTTCGCGTTTTACAGCTGCAACTATAACAACAACAAAGATGAGGTGTTTAAATTCGGCTTTTATAAGCTTTTTAATTATAACTAGAACAATCTCGATTTTTCTGGATGGCAACAGTAATTACGAGATACTTATTTATTAAACATTAAATGCACGCGCTTTTTTATTGTTATTTTTTTTCGACGTAGCTTTCTCTTCAAAAATCGTCAGCGTTGCACGGGAAATATAAAACAATTTTAATTACAATTCTAAATAAATAGCCAAATAAATGTGAAATCCGTTACAATATTTATTTTAAAGAAAATTACCCAAGTTCTTTGCGTAATAATTTTTAATGATAACGAAACCCCATTCACTATAAGAGAATTAATAGTAAAAAGAAAACAGATTTTTCGTTATTTTTTATTATGCTGATGAAGGTCGTCATAAGTTCTCGCATGCAACAGAAAAAGAATGTTTTAATCTGCGGCATACTTGCAATCTACGACACTCAAAAATCAGGAGAATTTTTTTAGAAACCTAAAGATTTATTTTCAAAGACAAAAAGATTTTTAAATGAAAGTATATTTTGTAATAATGAATTAACTTTAATCGTTACTAATTAATATCTGAAAGTTCAGTTACTAATTCTTAAATGCAAACAGTACATTCTTCATTAATAGCTTGTTGGTCCTTTGTTGCCAATAGAATAAAGTAACTTTTCGTTTTTTTCAAAAGAATTCGTGTTGTCCTTGTGTTTTTGTGTACGAACGTGTTTGAGAACATCGGCTCTTCCACCGCGCGAAATCGAAAAACCGCAATGACAAACGGTACACATCGTAAATGCATTACATTTCCTTGCGGAAATATTAGAAGAAAAGTCATATGTGTATGATTTTTGAAAAGTACCTGAGTATTTTACCTTTTTCTCAGACATAACTAATACGAAATATCGTAATTTTTTAAACTATTTCTCGAAAGCACGTATGTTCATACAGGTCAGAGACAAAATGAACGAAATTACGACCTCTCTCTTGTTTTATGTTCATTGGCTAATATGTGCCAGATGACGCGCAGTGACACTCGATGCTCATTGGAGAAATGAAACAGGCCGTTTTCCGACACGTATTCTCTCACAAAGCAGAAACGCGGCATAATTTCTCACTGATGAAACTACTTTGATTTTCTATGTAGTCTAGAGAAAAACCAGGTACTTTCTAACACCTCAAATCACTTTTTGGGGGATGCAAATAACGAAGTATTAAGCCAAGCTACATAAAAATCTTGAGCAATTTTAAGAATAAGAGTCGGGGGAAATATATTGTAAATCGGGTTGCCGGGAGTCTCTCGTCTAAATCGGGAGAGTTGGCAACTCTGCTAGGCTATTACAACAAAACTCCTTTAATGCGCATTTGGGGGCTGTTTGTACTGGTCACTGTAATGCAATAGTCGTTATACTGAGTATCGACTAATATACTAATACTTTCAGAGTGCCTATCTTAGAACCAAGATATGAGGATATCAGCTTTTGAAGTCACAGAAAAGTTAGATTCAACATTTCAACTATTTGGATAAGCACTGCAGGTTTTTCTAAAAAATGAAATAACCTAACGAAATATTTTTTAACCTAATAATTTATGTTCACACAATAATAGCGTTAGAAGCTTTCCAAATGTGGTATAGCTTAAAAGAAATTAGCCTAGTTTCTTCAGTTTGGGTAATTTTCCTGACTATTTAGAGATTTTTATTTAATAATTAATTCACTGCTTGTTTAACGCTAGGCTGAAATCGAAGTTTGATATTATAAAAGTAATGAAAAATGTTCTCAAAGGGTTCTATAAAAAATGAAAATGTTTTATTATTTCCTAAACTATGACTATAAAATGTTAAAATTTCGCTGGATTTTTGTTCAGAAAAATTTTATCACTACCCCGATCCTTAAATTAAAAACACTCCAAAGCGTCAAATTCTAAATACTGCACATTATAATTGTTCTAAATACTGCATTCTTCTGCATGTATTCTGAGAATTTCAGATTAAATCAAAATCAAGTAGCTTAACTATTTTAGAATTTTTTTAATTAGTTTTTAACTAATGTTTTTTATTTTCAGTATTTAAAAAAGCTTTCACACACGATGATAACATTTTAATGAAGCATAACAAAGAATACTGTGTTTCAGAAAATAATTGAAATCCTAAGGTACATGCATTTTTTTGCGTAATTAGCTCTTAGATATATTAAACTAGCGAAAGTACCTGATGGCAGTTAAGTTAGATTGAAAGTAATGCATCTAACAACAGAGAGAACGATACTGCTTTAATCCTTCTGTAATATTACAGAAGTAGTACATATTTCAATAGTATATTTCATAGTCGTACATATTTAAATCTGATGCGATATGGAACCCACATAAAAAATTTCGATAGAAAAATAAGCTAATTCTCTCTCATTATATCAACAACAACGGCATGCAGTTTTTAATGATTTTCTTCCTTCTATCAAACGGTCGTAAAAGTTCAAGTTCAAGCAGATCCGATATTTCACCTGTATTCAATTTTAGTGGATTAAATGTGGCAAAAAATTGATCATAATTGATCAGTAATCAACAACGCAAACAAACAAACAAACAGACATTCTTCCTTATATAAGCGCGAAAATTAACGTTTTCAGAGTTTTTAATTAATATCTCGGCGGATTAAAGTCGTACGCAGTCGAAATGGCTTCCCACGAATTTTTGGAATCGGGAATAATGTATTTAATGTTTGGCAATGCTGTTTTTATTTCATTCTAAAACTTCGAAATTTTTTATTAGCAAACTCTACGATTTGACAGGGAGCAGTGGCAACGTTTCTCGAAATAATTTAAAATTATTTTGCGATATTGCTGTTGAACTGAATTTTATGGTTTAAGTGCGAAGAACATGGTATTTAACAAATAAAGGTAACACACAAAATGTTAAATAAACGTCCCTTTGGACGTAGTTTAAAATCTGAAACATTTCAGATCATTTCAGAAGCAGATTTTCATCTCCGGTTTGCGAGACTGTTGCCACTCGGAAAAGTGAGGGTGAAAATGTTCGCTTTTCCGAGTTTTTAATTAAGACCTCTGATTTTTAGCTTTCTTTTTTTTTTTTTTTTTGGATGAAGTGGATGTCACCTTTTCCAGGACCCAGAAAAGAATTGTAGAAAGTTTGGTGACGATAGCTATAGTAGTGAATGAGTTATTAGACAACAAACCAACAGACTTTCTTCTTTATTTATATAAAGATAGTATGTAGAATAAATTAAGTTTTTTCGTGATAATATACATTTATTTGACATTTGTCGTGGTATTTAACGTAAATTTGAAACCTGGCTGAAGGTACTTTAGAAAAGTTATAGATAGGAAAAAAAGCAGATAAAAAGTAAGGATAAAAATGGAAAAGTTAATAGTAATTTACGTAAGAAGGATATAGTCCGAAATTATTATTGTTATAAGTAAATTAGACATTTATAAACATTTTTTATTTTTTCTATTCCAACTATTGCCACTTTTTCAATACAATCGTTCGCATCACCATACGTTATGTTAAAATTATAACACAATTATAGCTTTTCTTATCAGCCTGCCGGATCGTGAGACATCAGTTCTCCGAAATCCTGTCTTCATACGCAGCATTAAATCTTTAATTTCACTTGTAAAATTGTAACTGTAATTCTTACAGGAAAATAAGCGGCTTAGTAATTAATAATTATTTACCAAAGGTATAAATTTAAAAAGATGCTACTTTTCCATTCACTTTTATGTATTTATATTTTTAAGCACACATTTTTCCTTCCTTGAGGCTAGTCTTATAGGAAAATAAGCATAATCTATAATAGCAAGTAATATAAGTAATATTATAGGAAAATAAGTTTTAAAAATCTACCTTTTACATTCATTTTGTGACGTGATCTGAAATTTTTATATTTCATTAATTTCTACTAGAAAATATTTTTTTAAATATAAGTGATTATGTGATTTCGTTCTTATTTTGCTCTGTTCTTTCCACAAATCAAAAATAAAATATTGTATTGTTTATGTATTAGATTATTAATTGTCACCTTGAGATATGAAGTAAAATATAATTACATGAAAATTAATACTCACCGAGGTATGCTCCTCCTTTTAGGTAGATACAGTTTATAAAAATGATTGTTCCACAATTTCTTGAAAAAGTTCTCGGCGCCATAGTTTACAAGTACTCTGAAAATTTCAGGATTCACACAGCCGCCGTACGTCTCAAGATATGAGCGAAAATCCCTCCAATTTATGTTGCCACGTTTCACTTTTCTGAAATGATGTAAAACATAATCTGTTATTTCAGGTTCATATCGAAATAGAAGATCTTCAAGACACTCCTGATTAAAGCAAAATTGTGCTACAGTTATGGAATCTGGACAAGTATTGTCGAACATGAGTTTTATGAACTTCGGAGTGACTTCCTTTATTAACCTTATAGCGCGACACGCATGATGTATATAAGTCAGCGGGCGGTCGAAATTTATCCATTCGGAACCTTTTCCCGTATTTAAATAAAATAAAGCATTTTGAGAGTAATGAATGTATAACAGCAGATGGTTTATATAAAGTCTCATAGTTTCCAGTTCCCATTTCTTTTCCAGCTTTTCAAGTATGTACCGACTAAAATCGTCAAAAAAGGAATGTGGCAGAACACAATTCTCATTCTCAAATGCTCCAAAAATTTCAATAAGTGGCACACTTGGGATATTGAAGTCACAATAAATTGGATTGAATTCTCGAAGGCCCGTTATTCCAAATTTTAGCATAAGCGGGACATCATGAAACCAATCTGGACAAATCGCATATATTCGAGGTGCGGCAGACAAATCCAGAGCAGAAATCAGCGTAATTTTTTTCTTTACGTGAAATTCTCGAACACTTAGATCTAAGAATTGGACCGCACTCGCATCTGCATACCATCTAGGAAAAATGATTTCATCTGTATTCATCTTTGAAATTTTCAAGAGAAGAGAGATTAAACTTTTCAGTCGTTAATATATAATTGAATAAATCCTTTCCTTGCAGATAAGCCTCCAACTTTTTGGAATCTCGTAAATTGATGCAACAGATTTTAAAACACACTGAGAAAATTGTTAGGCACCCCTCCAGAAATGTATCTCTCGCAAATGCAAACAGAATGAATGACCAAATGGATATCCAAGGTCATCCCCTTTGTTTGTCCCGTTCAAAATCCTGTCCGTTTGCCCTGGAAACCGGAAAATTCAGTATTCCTTCGCGTCTTACCATACCTACAATTCTTGGACTCGTCCAGCTAAAGCGAGAGGTTCTGTGGGGGAGATAATTACTTTTCAGCGTTAGTTACAATCAATCTCTTCCCTCCCGAGAAAGCGTGTTATGTAGTTTTCCACGGTTAAATAAATCTCTTCGAAGTCCTGGTATTTTTTAACATAAGGATCGCCTTAAATTTCTGCCAACCAAGAATAAAACAACAGTATCATTCTTCGGCTCAAAATCGTAGCAGAAGGTGTGTAAAAGAAATTGTTTTAAACCTACGCTTTCGTGCATCAAATTTTATTCACTAGTTTTAAGATTTTATGTCTGAGTATGGCCAGATTGTTATTAGAATTTTTCATGCTAAACTTTTAATGTTTTGCTTTTAAAGAATCAGAATTAATACTTTCCTTGGCTTTGGAGTTTTTTAGCATATAGATGACATTTTAACAAATAGAGAGGATGAATTAAAAAAAAAAAAAAAAAGACAATATTTGAATAGTTTATTGTTCAATATATTTTGAAAATTTCGTTAGATTTAGTTTTTATACAATTTTTTTCCCTGTTTCATTTTTATTTTGCTTGAACAAAACTTTTTTCCAGGGCATTTTTTGTTTGCATTATGTCTTCTTGCGTTTTAGCAAATCTTTGGCTGACAATTATGCTTTTAAACTCTCTAATTGTTTATTTGGGCATAAATTTTGCGCAAAGTTCATCTAACGAAATATTAGTAAAAGAATGTTTAGTCAGCGGTGCCCGGAAAGGAAAATTGTAACTTAAACAATGATATAGAATTTAAAAAAAAAAATTGACTTCAAGTCTCGCCAAATAATGTTGCCGAACACAAGATGGAAAAAAAACCGCCAAACTGTCATTTAGCTAGCAGAATTATAGCAAGCTTTGTTGAGGGAGGCGTGAGCTAAGTGCAGCTAATCAAAGCTATTTGGTTATTTGAGTATTGCAAAGCAATGACAGTTATCGGCTTTTGTGACGGACATTTCGAGGAAAACTGTCTCCTATTTCCATTACACATGAGAAAAATGAGGATAACTAACCATGCAGGCAGCCCGATCGCCTGCGTTGAATCCAAAACCAGGTCAAACTATATCAGTATTAAGCGATTTTCCGAAGCTATTTGGAAAGGAGGTTTTTCCAAGATGGCTTTGCGCAAAACGTATGTTCTAATCTTTTTTTTTTTTTTTTACCCACCAGCATCAGAGCGGTAAAAGCCGCTGAACACTGGTAGTTTGGTCAGGGGTTCGAGCCTCGACAAATGGGCTGGCTGCATGAGCGTTTTCGTAGTTTTCCCTTTGTGTAACATGGATACGAACCAGTTTTCCTTAAAAAAGACTTCCAAGGGGCATCCCTCCCTTTCCGCGTAGTTCCTAACGGCGAGTGCATAATAAGTAAAAAAATAATCTTATTCTTAAATAATAGCATTATGTATCGATCCGATCCCAAAACAGAACCAGATTAAGGGCTGGTCGCCGGAACGCTAACCTGGAGCAAAATTTTATTTATTGAAAAAATTTAATTATACTAAAATATTATATTTTTACAATGTATTTTCATAATACTAGTCTTTTCTATTACTTATTTCTTTTTTCAAACTCTTACAGAAAACGCATATTTTTCTTCCCTATTAAGACAATGATAGTGGGCAGTAGAACTAAATGATTGCATCAGGCCCTGACAAAAAATATGCAGTTTGTTCACAGTTCTCTTCTCCTTTTAAGACTTATTATTCCGTTACTAAAAGGACCCCGATTCTCTAACACAGCCTTCCTCAGCTTCTTTTTTACTCACGTACACATTGACCTATCACCACTACTCTAGTTAGTTCAGCCCCACGCCCACGTATGATTACTAACCCGTGTATTGCTATGATACCCCTTTATGTATAATTAACATTTATATGTAAAGGTAAACGTGTTTTTCCTGCGTGTGTAACGTGCATACGAGCCGGTTCCCTTAGAAAGTCCTCCACGAAGGCATTTCTTCCCTTAGGCAGATAACCTAGTGTGCTTTGTCATAATCTATCAAACCTAGTGTAGAGTAGTAGCACTATAATACAAACATTTTTATTTTTCCTGGTTATGTAAGACTGGTATACATTGGTAATTAATTATTGACATTCAATTAAATTTTAAAAAAATAGAAGAACGTTTAATGAGTCATACATTGGTAATTAATTATAGACATTCAATTAAATTTAAAAAATAGAAGAACATTTAATGCGTCATACATTGGTAATTAATTATAGACATTCAATTAAATTTAAAAAATAGAAGAACATTTAATGAGTCATACATTGGTAATTAATTATAGACATTCAATTAAATTTTAAAAAAATAGATGAACACTTAATGACTCTGTTTGGCAACACTCAGTAATTTAAAGTTCGAATCCGAAGATGATAAATGTAGTCGTCTGACTGTAGTCGCTGTTCTTGTGCTTATTTTTTAAGTAAGCGGAGGCTGCGAGAGACTTTTCAAGTATGATGCTTGTGAACGATAGCAGAATAGTGATTGCTTTATTGAATAGTTCAAGATATTCTTCTTTCAAGTCAGTCTAGAACGTGATGAGTGATTTTTTTTCACATTCCACCTTAAGTGAAGAATCCGCTTTTACTTCAATCAGTTTAATCTTTTCTCGGACGGATAAAGATGTACACTAGAAATACACTTTTCACTGAAAAAGAACGCAATCTAGTAGTCATCTATTCCAAACCTTCGGAAAAGTATTTTTCGACAAGTAACTTCAGTCCATTCAGATGCAGTGTAATTTGTTTCTTAATTTCCCGAGATACTCGAAGACTCGCTTCAGAGAGAAAGTCGTGCAGTGTTTGTAAAACTTCAAGTTGGTTATTCACAATACATAACTTTTAAAATTTTACTTTTTTAACGAAAGACTCTGTTTTGTCGGTAACTTGGAATGTAGTTACTGCACTATTTTGAAGGAACGAATGAAATTTTAAAAGATGTTGGATATGTATCCAAGGCCCTTGAAACCATTCATTATTGTCAATTTAAATGAAGTCGAAAAGTGGGATACTCAAAGAACACTTCGTGTCTGAGTTCAAACAAAGGGGTAAAAACTTCAGCCTCAGATAACCATGGAACATGAATATGAAGAGATAGGTTTTACTGCCATTTCTTTAAAGCACAACATTTTGACCACTTTATTCTCTTTTCAGTAAAGTACGAATCAGTGGCATGAAAAATAGTATCTGCATTAAGAAAGAAGTTAACAAAGCAAAAATCCTTCTAAAAGTTTATATGCTTACAAGTATCGGAAGACATGTTCGTGCGCAAAATTAAGAGAATTTACACACTATGTCGAATTTCTAAGAAATTAATGGACAGATTTTTATTGAAATTTGATATGAATATATATTTATAACAGAGAAAGACAGACAGCATTGAAAATCATTTTATTTACAAGTGATTATCAGTAAACCTCATAGTGCAGAGATGTTCAAAATCCACGTTGTGACATAGAATTGAAAATGAGTCTAGTGGTCCCCTCTCACAGTCAGAAATGTCGCGCAGCGTGACGGTATATAGACAGGAGGCAGTTGAGTCCCTGTAAAAACCGATCCCGCTCTTGCAGCAAGGAGTGATCCGAAATGGTTCTTGGAGAGGGACTGACAGACGAAATTGCTTTTCTAAGAGTTCTCAGAAAGGCTCTATATCAAGATAAAAAGATCTGGCTAAACAATGCATGCGGCGAATATCCTTACTTTTCAGTTCAGACCAATGTGAGGAGCGTTGCCGTCGATTAACAGGAATCTAAGACTGACTGCATCCCTGAAAAGTCGAACATAGAGTACTAAGATCTTCTCTCCATACCTCGTAAAAGTCAGAAAGCCTTTGTCAAGCACATTCAGAGGTGAGTGGCCATTCAGCATAATGCCTAACAAACAAACTATTATACCTCCACCACCCTTAATGATGCTTTTCCTTGATGAGGTATCTCCTTCCAGACCCTCTCCAGATATAGGTACCCCAAGAATCTGCGTCTGAATATCGACTCAGCTGTAAAAAGCACGGTGCTTCACTGAAGCTGAAAGCACGCAAGGCGGATGTTGTTTGCCCCATGATAAATGCGCTGTTTTGTCTGCTGCAGTGAGTAGGACGCAAAAAGCGGATCGTCTGGCAGCCAGCTCAATCTTCTGTGAGTTCATTTGGCAACATACCCTTCACGTGTGAGCTGTAAACCTGTAGCAGTTATGTGTCGCCGAGCTGCAAGGGCCAAATAACGATCCTCATTCGTCGTTGTGGATCCTGATCGACTTTGTTCATGTCTTCTCGATATGGATCTAATGTCCTGAAACTGTTTTCACCAATTGTAGACGAACACTGGGAGTTATACGGAGCTTTGTAGCTACCTGCGCTTGTGAATAGCCTGCCTCTAATTTGAATGAAAGGCAAGGGTGTGTGTCGTGGGCTCAGCATCAGATTGGAGATTTACTTGGAGCTGACGTACTTGGTGCGGCTGCGCGTCTTGACTTTTGGTAAGTTACTTAACTTATGTTTATTCGGGATAGACATTGCCTTGCTAAGATAGTTAATTAGGACCGAGGAATCTACATTAGTATGTAATATCCCCCCAGATCGCGAATGGAAAATACTGATATTTTCCGTGCTAAGGATAAATTTGAGGAGTTTCTGAGAAATGGTACTTTAGAAGATATAAATAATTTTATTGGACAAGCAGGTATTCAACATAACCTAATACGAAATGGTACATCTTCAGTCACCCCGGACCTAGCCCAATGGCTTGATTTTGCTATAGCGCATGCTACTAAGCGAAAATTACAGTTAGAAGGACTTGAACTCCCCAAAGCTGCTGATATCCCACAGTTTGAACGCCGACTCAGTGCTATAAGCCTAAATAGCAACATGAACAAACCTAAGCCTCACGGCTGGATTACCCCAACGAAAACGCATAAAAGGAATAGAAGTCAGGATAGTGACATTGTCATTACACCTACTAAAAATAAATTTCAACATTTAATTGACGATGACGATATGGACACCCAAATTATAAGCTCTCAAAAAACCCCAACGAAAAACCTCAATAATGATGATCAAGGATTTACACATCCCAAGAAAATAGCCAACCGAATCCCTCCCATCATTTTATCAGATGTACAGGAGTGGAAACCAATAAGGGACAAACTAAAAGAATTAAATGAAAAAATTGAATGCAATATGAAAGGTGGAGATATCCACATAAAAGTATTTACCACCGATGATTATAGGAAAACTACAAAATACCTAGACGAACAAAATCTTCCTTATCACACATTCCCGCTACCTAAAGATAAGCCAATAAGGGTAGTCATAAAAAAGCTCCCAGCCTTCACTAAAATTGAAGACATTAGAGATGAATTAATAGAGAAACAAATCCCTGTCGTCAACGTCAGGCAAATTACTAAAAAATAGATGGAGAAATAGTCAAACTTCCCACTTTTGTGGTAGAAACCGAAAGAAGCGCCCAAGGAAAACTCATATACAGAGTTACGCATCTAACTGACCTGGGCATAACAGTAGAGCGATTCAATACCACACCCGGACCAAAGCAATGTCATAACTGCCAACGCTATGGACATAGCCGCGGCCATTGCAAACACCAGCCTAGATGCCTTAAATGTGGCGAAAAGCATCCAACTTTTGTCTGCAAAAAAGACAGGAACCTACCTGGTCGCTGTTGCCTCTGTGGAGGCGATCATGTATCGTCATACAAAGGTTGCGAAAAGCACCCGGATAATATTAAAGCAAAAATAGCGCAAAAAGAAAACCAACCAAGAAAATCAAAAAATGAAGTTCCCGCGAACAATAATATAAACTTCCCACCACTTCCTCAAACACAGCCGAAAAAATGGGGTTCAGCGAATCCAAACCAGCAAGATCCCGCGCCAGCCAATCAGGAAGCCCCCAGCAACATTAAACAAGCCGCAGCTGATTTCTTTACCTGGTTGAAAGAAATCATACAAACAGGAAAGACACTTCTTGAAAAATTCAAGAAAAGCAAAACCATTATGGATAAGATCCAGGTTGGCATAGAAGCCTTCGACATCATAACTAATCTAAATTATGAATTTTAAGCCATACAACAGCCAACAAAATATTCACACGACTACAACAAGTAGTTTAAATATAGCCTACTTCAATATCAATGGAATTAGAGGCAAAAATGTAGAAGTCGAACATTTCCTCGTCAAACACGATATAGATGTGTTCTTAGTTAATGAGACCCATCTAAGGCCGTGTAACAAATTTAAAATTAAAAATTATAAAACCTATCGTACAGATCGGAGTCATAACCAGGGTGGCGGCACGCTTATTTTGGCAAAACGACATTTGCAAACTACCAACTTTGAACTCCCGGATACTAATAATATAGAAAAAACAGCAATTATTGTACACTCAAAAACAAGTGAAGCAATAGTATTTGTGTCAGCATACTGCCCACCTACCAGCATAATCACAAATCAAGATATAGAGAACCTTACAAACTCGCAATATAAAACGATAATCGCAGGGGACTTCAACTGCAAACATCCACACTGGAACTCGCGTAGGATAAATACTAATGGTAATACTCTATATAATTACCTATTAAATAACAGCATCCAAATCTTTGGACCCACCAGCCCAACAAGGTATCACCATACGGGTACTGGAGAAGTACTGGATATTGTTATCACCAACAATATGACCCAAATACCTTACCTGCAGCCATTGCATGAGATTCAATCTGACCACCTACCCATTAAATTCATCATTTATGGCTTCGAGAATTCACTTCCACTTAAAAGAAGGACTAATTGGGAACTCTTTAAGCATAACTTGGAGAAACTACCGGTAAACCCGGATCTATCCGACATTGCAAAGATCGTGGACCAAATCACCAAAATTAGCACCAGGATTAATACAGCCTTAAATACTGCCACTAAATTTGAAGAACACAAGACCAGCAAACTCCCAAATGACATACAAGAATGCATTAAAAATAAAAACCGGATAGCTAAACTCTGGAGACGTACTCAAGACCCCCAAATAAAAAATCTCCTTAACAGAAAAGTCAGAGAGATCAAACAGCTACTAAATGATTACAGATCTAACACTTGGGACGACTTTCTAGACTCATTAGATCTCGACCACACCACGGTCTGGAAAATAGCTAAAAGTCTAAAAAAATAATCACAGTAACAATATTGGCCCGCTACAAACACAAAACGGACTTATTTACTCCGAAAAAGAAATTGCAGAAACGCTAGCCGAACACTTGGAAATCACCTTTCAAAATAACCTGAGCACTGACGATGACACAGAAGAAGAGGTCAAAAACTTTAATAAACAACTTAATAATCAGATTGGATATGAACATCTATTACCCACCTCTCCCACAGAAATTATGACAATAGTTAAAAAACTTAAAGCAAGAAAGGCACCCGGTTTTGATGGCATTTCTAACCAAGCACTCAAAATGCTCCCGAAAAATTATCTTGTCTTAATATGTAACATCATCAACTCCTGTCTAAGAAAGAACTACTTCCCGCAGCAATGGAAGCATGCTCATATTGTTACTTTCCTAAAACCAGGGAAAAACCCCAAAGATGTAAACTCATACAGGCCGATCTCTCTACTTCCCAGCATGGGGAAAATTTTTGAAAGAGTACTTCAAAAAAGACTCCTCCAATACCTTGAAAATAACAATACAATAAGCAGTGATCAGTTCGGTTTTCGAGCAGGCCATAGTACTGTACATCAACTTTTAAATGTGGTTGAGGAAATCTCAGATGCCCTTAATAAAAAGAATACAGTTGCCAGCTGTTTTTTGGATCTTGAAAAGGCTTTCGACAAGGTGTGGCACGAAGGGTTACTCTTCAAACTGCACTTTGCTCGACTGCCCATCAATTTCATTAAAATCATGCGAAGCTATCTAAAAAATCGTACCTATCAAGTAAAGATCAACACTGCCATCTCCTCCAGGAAATACATTAAAAGCTCCGTACCGCAAGGAAGTGTGCTTGGCCCAAGTCTCTTCTGTCTATATATAAATGACATGCCAACCCCAATCAATGCAAAAATTTACAAGTATGCCGATGATACTGCTATCATCACCAAGTCTCTAAAACCTCAATTTGCCGTGGATAAGCTTAATCTCGCAGTGAATAATATTACCCATTATCTCAACACCTGGAAGCTTTCCATAAATCCAACTAAAAGTAATATACTTCTCTTTAGGAGACATCGATTTACGCCAGTGGAAATTAATATAAAGATCAATAATCATCCCATACCCATAGTCAAAAGCACCAAGTACCTAGGGGTCATTCTGGATGAACAGTTATTATTTAAAGAACACACTGTTAAAGCCTTAACTAAAGCTACAGCTGCGAAAATTGCCATTATGCCTTTAATTGGCCGAAGATCTAAACTCAACATAAAAACTAAGAAGAAACTATATCTGACGCTACTAAGACCCATCTTGCTTTACGCGATTCCAGTGTGGGCAACAGTATTTAAAACATATAGGAAAAAATTACAAGTATACCAAAATAAAATACTACGAGAAATCATAAATGCACCTTGGTTCGTAAGAAATCTACAGATTCACAAGGAACTAAAAATAAAACCCATAGATGATCAGATTCTGACTACATGTCATAACTTCTTCTGTAAAATTGAAAATTCCAATTATAATCACATACGAAATCTCGTAAATTACGATCCCACAATAGAAAATTCAGCAAAAAGACCGAGAACCATCTTCCATAATCCCAAATGGTGAAGTACAGATTAAGTGATTAATACCAAGCACTTTGTTTTTCATCCTTGCAAAGCATGGACTTTGTTTATATACTTGCAAAGACTAGGTGTGTGTAAATAGTGTAATGTGTTATAGACTTTGTGTTAAAAATTTTTCCTTACAAAGACGAACTTTGTTTTAACCTGGCAAAGCTATAAATAATCTAATAATTCACTTTACTGTATGAACCAGCATTAGCAGAGGTCAATTCACGGAAGGGTGACCCCTCACGTGATCAAACTCCACCAATCATCGATTACTTCGAAATAAAAATTTCGTTTTCTGCACTATTATTTAAATTGTGCTAGTGAAATTAACTAACTGATAAACTAAATACCACTATGAAAGTGACTGTAAAATCCACCATTGTGTATGAACTGCATTTTATGAACTGAACATGATCCTAGGATATCATGATATAACTCCTGAACATTGTGATATTGAACTGTGAGCATTATTGTGTATTTGATACAGTACCATTTCTCAACTCCTCTTATTTAACCAATGCTAGAGCAACACCCCAATGAATCTGTTTAGTAACTGATAATTATCGATTCATCGATTCCTCATATTGCATATCACTAAGCGCACTTTGAAGCAGCATTCACTCGGGCCACTTTTACTGTGGGTGACCCCACTACCAGCCAATCACAGAAGCTTCTCTTCGCAACTTTCCCAGATGTAAACATTACCCATAAAATTTCATTTTTCGCACATACAGTGCTGGTTTAGCTTCGCCGACTAGGCGTGGCGATTTTTCGCCATAATTTCCTATTACCATCGCCTAAGGGCTAAAAATGTTGTCCAAAAGAGACAGTAAAAGTAGTTAAACTACTAAACGCTGCCGAGACCAATACAACTGATCTGATCTGATCGTGGGCTCAGTCGGCTGATCAAGATCAAATGATTCTGTTTTCATTCTTTTCCTCCCGCAACGTGAAAGGGTGGATGAATTTCTCCTCATCTGATTTGAAAAGCGAGTCTTCCGTTGTTTAACACTAACTGATTGGGTCGCACTCTCAAGCTTTTGGTAATGTTCCTGAAGAGGATTTTTAAAATTGATGTATTAAAACGCAGCTTTTCCTTTTTTTCTTGTCTTAATTTTCGGGATTTCTTTTAATTTTTTTTATATTTACTGCTATTGTTGTTCTTGCTGTGGCTAATTTCGCTTGCCTGACAATACGCCCATGAATTTTATCGTGGCAATGAGTACAAGATTGCGTCTGTCGTTGGCAAGAGCTTTGGACACCATTTAGGTGATAGCGCGATTTTGCCCAGTTGCATCTAATTTTGAAGGACAGCACCCCGAGAGGGAGGCGGTCCGAGATTCCCCACCATTCTTCCTCTACCACCAAACCACACGGAAGGACATTGGACTCGCCATATAGTTACAGTGTTCCCATGTCGCAAGGGCACTATACATTATTTGCAACATCTATGCCTTCTCTGGTATTCGGGCCCGGGCCGTTCGGTACGATAGTCAGACTCTCTAACTACTATTCCGTTGGGCGGCGACTGTTATTTTATATTATAAATTTACGAATACAGAATACTTTTAAATTATAATAAGACACAGCGTACCCTAAAATATTACCATCCAATTACAATTTGAGAAATTGCTCGCACCGCCAATCAGTGGTCAATCAATGGTCTAAATGATGTACAATATCTCTCCTTCTGCGTCAGTAAGGGTATTAATCGAAATATTATATCTAAGGTAATGGTAAGGGACGGAAAAAAAGATGATCAGTAAAGTTATTAAAAGGAATTAACTTTTGAAATTAATCAAAAACTTCACTGTACGCAATGTTTCGGGTAAAAACTATTACAGTATTTTCAACTAGATGTAAACTTCGGAGCAGAAAACTCGCCTTTGCTTTAACCGAAACGTAATACCACCAAACATCTATTTAACGAAGTCACAGAATCCCGCGAAGATCTTCGTTAAATGCAGGAATTCGCAAAATTAAGTGTTCGTTAAATAGACGTTCGAGTGTAATAATTTGCGGCACAATCAGTGCTTAACAACGAACACTCATTTTTTACCTAAGATAAGGAAAAATTTGTCCTTTCTTTTTTTGAAACGTTTTCACGCTGCAAGAGGGAAAGAAGAATATCTTTGTCCTCGATCACCTGACTGCGTCCACGCCAAACACATTTTTTTTCTAATATTATATATTAGAAATATGTAGTCGCAATGAAATATATTTAGTGCCTTACCGTTTATTGAGCAGCCCGCTTTAGAATGAGTCTCTCTTCGAGTGATCTCTTCTCTTTGAAGACCATCTTTAAAGTGACCAACGACCAGTGTTTCTGAGAATATAAACCTCAATATTCAGAGTCGCATCTCTAAAACCTGTACTAGTACTTACACCTTCACAGGTGCAGGTACAACTAAGGGGGTCACCAGGTATTTATGAATAGGTAATTCAGATGTCCACATCCATTAACCATCCAGACAGACAGATGTCTTGTTTTGCACCCGCTAAGTCTCTCTGCCCGCAGGGCGAAAAGATACACCAATGAATACTGCTCAGTTGCGGTCCAGTCGTAGATTACTGAGGACGGAAAATGCGTAAACGATGGAGGAAGAGTATTGGGAGGGGGAGATTCTGTAACGTCAGAATTGTCAGAAAAATGTAGGAGAGGATTAAACATCTAATTTCGGTGCATTTTATTTTATAGACAGAAAGATATAGAAAAATTTAATTCTTTGAATGAATGAAATTTTGTACAATGAAAATGAATTATTGAAAGATAAACTACAAGTTAAATACGTCTTTTTTTAAAGGCACAGGAGTAGAAAGACACATGTTTGTTACGTTAATCAATTTGTATTCCGAATGGTAGAAGCATCTGAGTATCCGAGAAACACTATCAACTAAAACGGCTTTCAATCTTTTCAGATCTAAAAACCGCTTTTTAGATAACAAATACATTGGCGGGCCCTGCATTTTGGTTAATTTTCTAATGCCATGTAAACATTTAATTGTTTCTATTGGAGACTTCTGAATAAAATATCACAAACTAGATTTCAGAAAATTCTTAACGATGAAAATTAATAGGATGCAATTGTTGGTTAAATAAATATTAGATATATTCGAAATCAATAAATTACATGTATGTAAGTAGTATACTCACGACGCCTATCGGCTGAAGTCACTCAAGGTTGCCTCCAGCGCAACCTTGAGCGACTTCCAGGAGCAGAGTTGAGCTCAAGGCGTGAACAGAAGTAAACTTAAGTATTCTACCCTGTTTGTTAGGCGCTTGGGCGTAAGCCACATCCTGCCCATAACATGTTGGCAATTATATGGCATTTCTGGCATTACGTGAATACTTCGTAGTTGAGAAGTCATTTTGGTGTTTTTGTGAGTTACGGCGTATGGCAGAAGCAGACGCGCCGCTTTGGGTACCGCAAGGGAATGATCACATTGTTGAGTTTTCCAGTAGTTTAGATGAAGGGTGATCAAAGGACAAATTTGCAACAGTGATCAGCAACTATTCGTGTAAACGTTAACGTGTTCGCCGAGATGTGAATTAGAAGGACTGCGTAAATTACTACGTGAACTGATGACAGACGGTGCTATCTACTGCAGGGTCGCCGACAACTATGCTAACACTATATTTTGTAGTTCATACCTTCGTCTCGTGCTCTAGTAATCCATTATGCGCTCCACCTATATGTATAAATAAAGGGTGTCAATAATTCGGGCCTATAATTCACTATTGCTGCCTACAAGTGAAACCAGTGAAAAGAAAATTGTGAATTTTTGGGGAGTACTTAATGAAGGGACAAGAATGTCTTTCAGCGAAAAACAGATTAGTTAGAAATCGCTTTACATTCAAAACCTGTAGTGTTTCTAAGTTATAAAACCTAGAAATAATAAGGTCTCCGTTTTCAATGTGGTTGTTGTCGACAGTGACAATAAGTTTACGAGATCGCGCTTTGTTAGTAAAATTATTTTATCGAAACATCCGGCACTTTCGTTAATGTGCAGCCTTCCAGATCCGCAGACCTCAATCCACTAAGTTTTTGGATTTCGGGACCTTTGAAACGTCTGGTAAGTCGTGACAATCCAAGAACTTTACCTGAACTTAAAGCCAGTATTTCATGCCATGTGCTGAACATATCCAAGCATACACTTCGGTCATCTGTGGAACATGCCATTTTGCGATTTCAGATGGTAGCTAAAAACGTAGAGCATGTTTTTTTAACAAAATTTGTAAAATTGTAAAAAAGTATGACTAAATGTATAATTTATTAATATAATGCTATCTGGTGACGCTATTTGCAGCTACTTTTTTTTGGCTCTGAAAAACATTCTCATTCCTTCATTAAGCCCACCAAAAATTTTTACAATTTTCTGATCACTGGTTTCGCTGATAAGCAGGTTTGAAGTAGAGTTTTTTCATTATATACTATATACTAATGGATACCCGGTATACTAATGGAAAAGGATATAAAATAAAAAATTTCAAAGGAAAATATCATCCAAAAATACAATGTTCATTAACATAGAGATATTTATGCAAAATCAATGTAAATAGTTGGTTTGTTTTTGAAGCAGTTTGAAATTTGTTAGTTTCTTGTACAAGAATATAAAATTTAGTAATTTTTCAGCTACTTAAATGTATATAATATATATATATATATGTCATATTTCCGAAACACAGTCGGAATGGCAGAGTAGTAAGGCGAGAGGAGAGTTGATATACTTCGACCGTCTCAAACGCAACCCTGGCTGTCAT
This sequence comes from Stegodyphus mimosarum, assembly GCA_000611955.2. Classification (NCBI taxonomy): domain Eukaryota; kingdom Metazoa; phylum Arthropoda; class Arachnida; order Araneae; family Eresidae; genus Stegodyphus; species Stegodyphus mimosarum. Next base: position 55,788 of record KL820665.1, on the reverse strand, counting down.
TCTGCCAAAACACATAGACCTCGTCCAAAAGGGGTGTTATTATTTGCTACGACGTGAAAGCTCAGATGAAAATTTTCTTTTCTCTGGAAAGATATAAGCTGGAGGAAAAAAAAGTACCCATCTTTCCACCCTATTTTGAGAATAATTCGGTCAGAATGGCGCATGCATGTTTGCGCTCATGGTCGCGGATGAGGCGGTCGAACTATACCAAACTAAATTCACTCAATTAACACCTTTACTTGCAGATTTTCAGGCACGTTAGAATAATTCCTTGTAGATAATATATTCTTTAATCATAGCAATTAAGATAATTTCTTATATGCGGCATAAAAACATGCGACGTCATTTCAGGCAGGAAAGCATAAGGAACACGGATATGCTTGCATGGCAGAAGTTAGGGCAAAAGGAATGTAGTTCCTCACGAAGCAAAATTTATACTGCGTAGATGCACATACGAATGCAAAGCCATGATTAGTCAGTTTTACTTTCAGCTACCATTTTCAAGCAGCGTTATGTAATTTCGTATAATCTCGAATTTGGGAGAACAGAAGAATTTAGGACGAGATTATAAAATTTAGCATGTTAATTTTGAGATCGCCAATTAACTTTTAAAACAGCTATCATATTTTGTTATATGTTGCACACACTTATATATATATATATATATATTATACAGGGTGTTTATAAAGTCCAGGACCCATTTTGATGTTTAATAACTCATAAAATAATGAAGATAGATTAAAATTAATAACATAAATGGTTAGAAAGTTTCATGACCCTTGTCAATGAACTTCCACGTGTGCCCCCTTCGTCTCAAGGAGAATATCAAGTCGATGTTCAATTCCCCGCCAGGTACCCCAGAGCATCCCCAGAGGCTATTGCGGTTGTCATTCTGGCTTTTAGGTCATCCATGTTCGACACTCTCCTACTGTAAACGTTGTCCTTTTCAAATCTCCAAAGGAAAAAGTCCAGCGGCGTTATATCAGGTGATCTGGGTGGCCAACGAATTGGACCTCCTCACCCAATCCCTCTTCCTGTAAAATGGTCATTCAAAGAACAACGAACGATGATACCCCAATGAGGTGGTTCACCACCTTGTTGCACGACATGTGGCTGAAGCTCTTCTAGTTGTGAAAATACGAAGTTTTCCAACATGTCTAAGTATACGACTGATGAGATCGTCTTTTCTGTAAAAAAGAAAGGTCGGTCGTGCATTAGTCTACACCACACATTAACCTTTGGGGAATCCCTTTGTGCCTCACGGTATTCATGGGAGTTTTCAGTGCCCCATATGAAAAATGCAATTAATAAGCAGACGATATTTAGAAAAGTACAGATATTTAGACTGAAAAATGAAATTATCTGAAATTAACTACACGCGCAGACGATATTTACAAATGTAAAAATATTCAAACCTGAAAAGGAAAATATATAAGTTATTCCATCAACAAATGCCATAAGTTTGTTTATATCTTCATTATTTTATGAGTTATTAAACATCAAAATGGGTCCGGGACTTTATAAACACCCTGTGTGTGTGTGTGTGTGTGTGTTGTAAACGCAATATTTAATTTTAAACCTTCAATCGATTCCGCTAACTTTGGAAGCCAGGATTTTCCTGTGTGATCTCGCTTTCTTGACCATGTAAAGTAATTTCAATTTCTTCTTTGAGCCATTCGTATTGGAGATCTTGGAAAAAATCATATAGATGGACTGCCTAAAATATTAAATTCTACGGGACCTCCATCAAATACATTAGACAGATGATCAAACAGAACCCATTGGCCTCTCTGAATCGTCATTTGAATTCCAGGTAAATGAAAAATTTCTAATTCGGATTCAACACATTCGAGCGAATCATTCATGGTAAAAGCCATTACGAATCCAAAATATCACGTCTTTTCTGCTTCACGGGTTCCGCAGAAATGAAGTGTTTTAATTCGCTTCCTTTTATGCTTGCCACTAGCAGTCATGGTCTGAGCTTTAAGAACAGCTTTTTCAACTAACACTTTTCCCGCTTCTTTGGCTTTTTGCTTAGCAGCATACTTAATGTTTTCATTTGCCAATACATGATTTGTGATGAGTGAACAAAGCTTCTTTCCCCACCGTTTTGGCTTCTTTCACAAACAAAGGAATCTCGGAAAAAATCCCCCAAGCCCTTTCGATAGGGTTGGCCTAGGTAATAGGGAAGTTCTGAGCCAGTTTGATAATGATTTTCACAAAACATTCCTATGGTGCGACCATTTTGATGACTTTATTACAAATAAAATAACAGTCTTCAGTTGTTATATCTTTGTCCCCTACGGAAATGGAGCACAAGAGTTAACTTACTTCTCTCAAAAGGAAAGAATGTACCCAAATTGAGACGTATTTCCACTTCGATCGTATTAAATGAATTTCTTGCTAGTGGTACGTAATGGGGGTCTGACGTATTATACATTTACGCAATCGCCCTCTTTTCCGGTGACTTTCTCGACTCTTAAGAGCGGAGCTTGCACATTACCAACATCTGAGACGAAACTATATCGCTGCACACATTAAGTTATAATGTTTCTCACTAATTTGGCTGTAATAAAATGTCGAGGAACCTAGCGAACTAAGAAGCCACGTATCGCTGAGTTCAAGTAGACAGCGTAGATACAAGAAAGGTTAAATTACTCTTTTATTCACTCACAAAAATGATAACAAATGGTCCCTTCTCGGGCTTACAGGAAAGCCGCAACCGGTGAATATCAAAAGACATGTACTGTACGGCCAAGCGTAATAGACATGTACTATAGCGTAATAGATTGAAGAATGTAATAGCCAGAAGGCAAACACGCGCCACTAAGAACTCCTAAACATTCTCTCTCAAAGTATGTTGAACTTCCTATAAATACTACTTCTAACTCATTTGCATGCAACACGATTCTAAAAACTCATTCTGGTAGGGAGTAGTAAGTGGGAAACAAGAATTGAAATGGTTTCACAATTAAAATAACTTCATAAAATTAAAATATGTCTTATAAAATACTGTATAAGTAGAATGCAAATCCCGAACATGTGGATTATTCCAAGTACATTCAACAATCTATGGTTCGAAGCCTAAACCTAATAACCTAATAATAAGCCTAATAACCTGCTAATCCCCAATCATAAAAGATTAACCGAAATCCATCTTGCACCACGATTTCCACTCTTTTTGTAGACTGATGATACTACAAAAAGAGGTTTTATCTTTAAATGATGCTACATTCAGGGCTTTTAAGAGACCAGGAACACTTTTGGAACATCCTGGTGGTATTTTTCTGTTGACAAGTTCTCTAACACCTGAAGAGTCAAACCCAAAAAAGTTATTAGCTTTGTTAATATTATAGCAAGTGTGTGGGTAAATGATTTCGGAAAGACCAGCTTCCCACACACCATTCATTGATATTGGTATAGGCAATTGTGTAATGTAGTGACAGATAGTACTTTCTGGAAAATACTAATGATAGCTGTCAATAGGTAACGCCATATAAAAAAAATCTCGACAAATAATGATTTTTTACTTTGTTGCGGGATTTTTATACTTGTTTTATATCCGTCATCCAAGCGTTAAATTTCGGTGGATAACCTAAAAAATTTACATGGTATTCTCTCACACCATTTCTCGTTCTTTCTTGCAACACTTTTTCAACAGGATATTAACTGTCCCGAATCTGAAATTTGTTGCAGTTCCTTTTCGTAAAACGTAAACTCAATGACTTCTTCAGCAAGGTCTTTAAGTCGACTAAACAGATGTGTTTCTGGGGACGATTTTATGCATCATGAAGATTTCTCTTGTCCAGTTGTTTTCGTATTCTTTTTCAAAAATCCTTTTTAATTTGCTGATGTGCATCGCATCTCGCACTTTCCCCACTCCCAAGTTGAGATTTAGGAACGTTTCTATATAATTGATTCCGCACTTGGTTTTCATAATGATTATTAACATTCGCTGAAAAGAAAGCGATGCCAAGTATGATTATAACTGTGAATTAATTTATCTATTACGTCAGTGTAACGATACGTATTAATTTCACTGAAGCACTTACCCATTTTTTCTTGAGAGTTTTGTGGAGTGGCTCGATGATGCTTGTCTTCACTGTGTTCTCAGTTGTGAAAAAAATGAACTTTTCTTTCTTAAGATAATTTCGAACGTTCTTTATACTTTACCTTTATTGTTTGCAACACATGTGATTTTCGCTAAAAATACGTTCTCAAGACGAATTGACACTCTGACCTGTTTTGTCTTTAAGTGAAATGGCCCAAGCGTATTTGAGAAACACATCAATATATTTTAATAAATATTTATATCCATCGTTATGTTTGGCAAGAGATTGCATATCTGCCAAATCAGTTTGGACGCGGTTGCGACGAAGTTTCTGTGGGCCGGCTTGTGTAAAGTATAAGAATCTTTGGTGATAAGCCATTTTCCTGAATGTTTTGTGACTTTCTTTACGATTTAAAGCACGATACAAAGCCTGTACACTTAATTTATTTTGAAAGCATTGTACACATGCCATGAACGTTTTCCAAGAAGCAAACACAAGTCCAACTGTAAAGGGGAAATTTCCCATCATTCCTGTGCCGCCGGTCATGTGATCTCATCGACGACAGACAAGATAAACAGTAAACAAATTTTCATTCCATCGGAAGGGAAAGCGAAAATGTTTCAACAAACTCCCCCCCCCCGATGAACGATAGGTTCATCACAAACCTTAACTAACTATTACAATACTAATATAACAATAAGAAACAAATAAAATACTTACATATACAGGTCACATTATATCAATAATTTCTTATAAACAAGACAAAATTTTCCTGAAACTATAAAAAAAAACTTTTAAAATTAACATTTCTTAAGATGAACACAAATCATTAAACCAAGGAAAATGATAAAATGTATGAATGAAAAGTTTTTTTTAATGTCTATCGTCAGTTTATCAGTCATTTAATCTATTTTGGATCAGTCACTGATTATTAGAACTATTGATATCATCAATTTCTAAATTATACAATAGTTGCACAGGACGTTTGATTACCGAATTACCAGTTTTCACTTCACACGATCTGATCATTCCATCTCTACCGATAAAAGTTTTGGTTATTCTTCCTAATTTCCACCAGCTTCTAGGTAAGTTTTCATCGTGAACAAGCACTATATCATTTGTCTTGAATGCAGATGGTTTTTTCTGTCCGGTATAATGAGCAGATCTCAAGCACAAGAGATATTCTTTTTTCCATCTACTCCAAAAGTGATTTAGTAGATTTTCTCGTGTACGGAAACGTTTTAACATTGCTTCTCTGGAACCTGGTAAATTCAAGTCATTCTTCTTTATAGTTGGCAAACTCAAGAGTCGTTTACCAATCAACAGGTGTGCTGGAGTAAGTGCAGAAGGCTCTTCAAGATCAGAAAAAACATATGTTAATGGGCGCGAGTTTATCATCGCTTCTATTTCAAGCAAAAGTGTTTCTAATTCACTTTGAGTCAAAGATGATTTCCCAATGTTCTTTCTCAAACTAGTTTTAACACTGCGAACTAAACGTTCATAAAAACCGCCCCACCAGGCAGCACGCTCTACAATGTATTTCCATGTGATTCCATGCGAAGCATAAAATTTTTTAATTTCAGGGTGGTTAATCACCTTCCACATTTGTTTCAATTCAAGTTCGGCTCTTTTAAATGTTCTAGCATTGTCCGAGTACACAGTAGAACACAAACCTCTTCGGGAAACAAACCTGCGAAATGCAAGTAAAAATTCTTGAGTGGTCATGCCTTTTACGAGCTCCAGGTGAATAGCTCTTGTAGTGGCGCAAGTGAACAATAAAATGTAATATTTGCTGTCATTTTCTTTTACATACAAAGGACCTGCAAAATCAAGGCCACAAATTGCGAAAGGTGGAGATTCGTTAACTCTATCCGCTGGAAGAGGTGCAGTGACTTGTTGTCCAGGATGTACATTATATTTTCTGCATATTACGCATTTACTCAGGATAGATTTGACGCATTGTTTTCCTCTTAAGAGCCAGAATTTTTCACGTATATGCACTAGAGTATCAGATATCCCCGCATGGAAAACTCTTTCATGAGCATCTCGTATTATTAATTCACTTAATTTATGTTTTGAGGGAATTACAATTGGATGTTTGTTGTTGAATAGTAGGTTTGACTTTTGTAACCGACCTCGTACCAAAAGCAGACCTTCATCTGATAATATGGGATTTAAGTCGAACAATTTTGAATTTTTTGGAATGTGTTTGTTTTCTCTTAGGGACCTTATAACTTCGGGGAAACTATCTTCTTGAGCTTGTTTTAACCAAAAGGTTTCAGATTTACTGATTTCTTCTGCTGAAATTTCCGCAAATTTTCTGTTTTCCTTTTTTGTTTTTAAATTTGACAGAAATCTAAAAATCCAGGCAGTCACACGATAAAGTTTTTTCAAGGAACTAAATTTTGTCAAATTCATGAGTGGAACTTTATCAGTTTTGTCTGTTTTGATCACGCAAGCCAGGATAGCTTCTGAATTTCGAGATTCTTCTGATACATCACATAATTTTGGTGTTGATAGTTTAGATTTTGGCCATTGACTTTCAGGTAACGAAAGAAATGCAGGGCCATGCCACCATTTCGGAAAATCTATCAGTTCTTTTACAGAACAACCCTTCGTTATTATGTCTGCGGGGTTGAGTTTTCCTTCGCAGTGTCTCCATGCACAAGGATCTGAAATTTCATGTATTTCTGAAATTCTATTAACAATGAAAGGTTTCCATTTTTTAGCTCTACTTTTAATCCAATGCAGAACTATTTCCGAATCTGACCATAAAATGACATTTGAAACATGTAGAACATTTTTCAGGTAGTTGGCAACCCTAGCACCCACCAATGCTCCCATCAATTCAAGGCGAGGAAGCGTTAACTTTTTTAATGGTGCAACACGTGATTTTGCCAAAACAAAAGTAGTTTCAAATTTATTTTCATCAGTTCTATATCTCAGGTATGCGACTGAGCCATATGCATTCGGATTAGCATCACTAAAAATGTGCAACTGAACAGTGTCCATGTCCAAATTTGGTACATGAAAATAATATCTGGGAATTTTCAACATTTTAAGTTCTTTTATTTCGGAGAGCCATCTTTTCCAGTCATTTTCGAGTTCTCCAGAAAATACATCATCCCAAGTCACCCCTTGAAGCCATAGCTGTTGCAATAAACATTTAATTCGAATTACAAAGGGTGCGATAAATCCAGATGGATCAAAAATTTTGGCTGCTATTTTTAATACATTACGTTTGGTACAGTCTGTGTTCATGGAAGACAGTAAGGGTTTTAATTCTAGTCCTAAGACATCTTCATCATTGTTCCATATTAAACCTAGTACCTTTAAGGATGTACATGGAGTGTCATTATTGAGAGAGATCAACTTTTCCTCAAGCCATTTCTGCTTAAGCTCTAGGGAATTGGTTTCGAATTTTCTTAGATTAAAACCTCCCTCAGCAAGAATTTTAACAGCTTCATTTGATAAATTAAGAGCTTCTTCAACAGTTGTTGCTCCAGAAAATAAGTCGTCCACATAAAGATTTGAATTAAGCATTTCAAAAGTCTTAAAGTTAGAATTTTTGTACTTATCAATGTGATGTTTTATTGTACAGGCAAGTATGAAAGGACTGCAAGTTACACCAAAGGTTGCTCTTGTCATTTTGTATGAAATTATATTTTCTTTTCGATCGAGGTTTTTAAAATAAAGGAATCTCAGATAGTCTCTGTCTTCTTCTGCGATTGATATTTGAAGGAATGCCTTTTCGATATCTGCCGAAAAGGCGATCCTATTTTCACGGAATTTCAAAATAATATCCAAAATATTTGGATTTAGATTTGGCCCTGGGTGAAGACAGTCATTAAGAGAAAGAGCATCATTTGATTTTGAAGAAGCATCGTAAACGATGCGTACCTTTGTCGTTGTTTTGTCGTCTCTAATTACAGGATGGTGAGGCATGTAATAAGAATTACATGTCGAGCTGTTTTCAGGGCATACCTCTACAATCCCTAAATGTTCTTGTTCCCTGAGAATATTGTTGTATTCTTCAAATAACATTTCATTACACTTAAATTTATTTTCTAGACCAGCGAATCTTCTTTTTGCCACTTCAAGATTGTTTCTTAATAAATCGCGAGATTTGTTCCATAGTAATTTTGCCTCATAACGGCCATTTTTAAATTTCAAATTATTTTGGAAGTCATTTATAATTTCTAAATCAGTAGAATTCTTTTCGTTATTCTCAACAATACCCATGACTTCCAAGTCCCAAAATTTCTTCAATTCATTATTTTCACCTTCAACTGATACAGTACAGCAATTTATTTTTCTGTTTTTTGATTCTACCTGCCCCTGAATAGTATGTCCGAAAATAGTTTCTGCAATATATAAATGTTTTCCAATTTTCCCCACAATTCCTAGTTGAATTTGCCATAAAAAGTCTGATCCTAGTAAAATAGTTATTTCCCGTTCGTGCCCTGTATCAGCAGGATCAAATCCTCTCATTTTCAAGCGTTCAATCAAACCTTTGTCTGGAATTCTGACTGTAGCTCCAGTTATTTTTTCAACTACCAAGGCTTCAATATTTATGGAATTGCTTGATTGCAAAACATTTTGTAATTCAAGAGAAACTACGTCAAATGATGATTCTTGTGGTTTTCGTCCACCAAACGAATATACTAATAAGTTCTCTTTTCTAATGGGTTTCAAATTCAATTTTCTTACTAAATTTCTTTTTATAAAACATTTTTCTGAACCACTATCACACAAAACCCTTGCATGAATTCTGTTTTCCCCACTAGAAACACATACAACACAAGTTTGGAGTAATGTAGAAATAGTTTTATTTTTCTGTTCAGAAACGCAAGATACCAAGGTTGTGGATTTATCTGTGTTAATATTCTCAGGATTTTCATGTTTTTCTGATTTATTACAGAACAGCTCATTGTGAAATTTATTACCACATTTCGAACATGATGTTAATTTACTTTTACAGTTAGAAGACAGGTGTGATTTTAAGAAACACTTATAACAGCGTCCTCCCTTTTTTAATTTAAAACGTTTCTCTTGGTCTGTATACCTTTTGCAACTCAAACTTGTATGATCTGGAGAGTCACAAAATACACAAAATATTTTTATAGAAGTGTTCAAGGCAGCAGCCGTAGGAACACTTTTCTTAGAAGAAAAGTTCTGATTATATTTTTGTTTGGAATTAAAATTAGTGCAAGTATCATGTATTTTATTACCAGAAGAATTATTTACTAATAATGTGGCCTCACGGGCACGTAAATCTTCTCTAATGAATTCCAATAGGTCATTGATCTCATACTCATTTCCTGTATTCTTTTTCTTATAGAATTCTAGAACCATGCTTTCTGGTAACAGCTTTAACAGTATGGGCAAAAGTAGATGCCCATATGAAACAGTTGTTACACCCATTGACTTAAGATTTCTGATATGTATTCACATTTATCATACAAATTTCTAAGCCCTCTTATATTATTTGATGATTTTACTGGCTCTAAGTTTAAAATTTTATTTATATGACAATTTATAATTATATCACGCCTACCATATCTTTCGTTTAACAATTTTAGGCATTCATCATAATTTTCATCAGTGAGATCAAACCCCGATACGACATTATATGCCGCACCTGTCAAAAGAGATTTCAGGTATTGAAATTTACTTAACTTTGGCAAAGAATCATTGTTATCCACAGCATTCTTGAAACAATTAATAAATTCCAAATAAGTGCTGGGATCACCAGAGAACTTTTCAATGTTTAATTGCGGCAACTTAACTGCCGCAACAGGTTTACTTTCGATTACAGGTGCATTCTGAATTACATTAACTTCAGTATCTGCTTTACATTTTCTTAGCCTATTCTTAATTTTGGATTTCATACTCAAAATTTTATGAGAGTATTCTTCAACAGATTTTATTTCTTTTTCATATTCAGATTTATCTTCAATCAATTTATCTATCTCTTTATCGACTTCATTTAAAGAATTTTCCTTTTCTGACAAAATATCCTGACACTCTAACAAGGAATCTGTGTCAGTTTGTTCGATCGCTACTACCAGCAAATCTTCTGCTTTATTTATTTGTTTAGTGATTGAAGATCTGATAGTAGCTCTTTTCGACTTTAATTTATCTATATTTTCCATATTTCAAGTAGTAGAATATAACCTTATAAAATTCAACAAATAATTGTAATAAACATTAAAGCACAATATTTCAGTCACTTCCTTTAAAAACGAAATAAACATTTAAGAGCAACATTTATATTCTACATATTTCCTTCGATTAAGATCAATTATTTATTTTCCTTTTCAAGCATCAAGTATTATTCTTTCAAGTAATATTTCAATAAATCAACTTAAATATTCAATATTTTTATTTAAATCAATCCTTTTTCATGATTCAATACTTTAAGAATAAAAAGAAAATGGCTTACCTGATATTTTCAGGTATCCATTATTCCAGCTCAGGAAGAATCAAGAATTATACTTTCGTTTTCATCATATCTAAAGCCCATCCCGGGTTTCGGCACCAAACAAATGTACACTTAATTTATTTTGAAAGCATTGTACACATGCGATGAACGTTTTCCAAGAAACAAACACAAGTCCAACTGTAAAGGGGAAATTTCCCCTTTACAGTTGCCGCCGGTCATGTGATCTCATCGGCGACAAACAAGATAAACAGTAAACAAATTTTCATTCCATCGGAAGGGAAAGCGCAAATGTTTCAACAAAGCCCTCCCTCCACCAAAACTGGCAGGAAGGTCTGGATCACGATTCATCTAAATTAGATTCATGAGCTTATATATATGACAATATAGCTTTCCCTTAAATTTACATCCCCTCACTTCTGCAACAATTCTATTTATGGACAGAAAACATATGTGTATGTGTGTATTATTTTTAGCTTAATTATGGAGACAGTAAAGAGACCATTATAAACAAATAATTTTATTTCCTTTTTGAATATTCATAATTAATACCAGAAGCACCATATTTTTCCAAATTGGTAGGATAAAATGTTTCTTTCACTTCATCGAGTACGTGCTTGAGACAAACATATTTTAAAAAGTCTTTTGTCATATGATATTTAAGCAGAAATAATAAGGCGCTTCAGTCCATACATTCCCATAAAGTTATCTCGCTATGTCCGCAGAGTTTAATTTCAGAGCCAAGGAGTTGATAGTTTCTGTTTATGAATAGCAAGCTCTTCACAATTTATGAGTTTAGGATACTTCAAACCTCCGTGTTCTTGGATCAGCTCTTCTAGTGGCGTCTTTATAATGATTTGGAGGCATACTGTTCCCAAAGAATTATCGAAGGATTCCGGAAGCTTTTCCTCGTTGATAGGTTCTTCGGCTAAACTTTGATAGGCTTGACAAAAGTCCATACATTGGTAAACGAGGTTGGTAACGATCTCACTGATGCGATTATAATTTGTAGATAATTCTTCCCACTGAGCAGTTGTAAAGCTCTTCTCCACTCCTTTCTCTGTCAGTTGCTTTAATATGAAGTGATAATCATCATATTCAGCACTAAAGTTCTTAGGCACTTGCAGATTCATTGTGAAGACGTATTGTGGGTTGTATCGAGAGGGGATGTCTAAACAGGAAGGCTGGAAATTCACCCTGTTGTAGTATGTACTCCCGTACTTGATGTATTGCCTGATGTGCACGGTGATCTTTCCATTGAAAACAGTAGGCCGCAGAAGATATTGTTGCCAATATGTGTGAACTCCTCTGGGATGGCTTCTTCAGTAAACCGTTCGTTGCGCTGAAAGAGAAAAAATAATTATGAGTCGTTTGATAAAAGAATAATCAAAATAAGATTGGGTTATAACAATAATAAACTCTTTTTCGTATTCATAAATACTTACTTTCTTCTTAGAAATATTATCTTCTTTTATTTTCGTTTGCCATTTGCGCTCTGCGAGACGGGTTCTTCTTTGGGTTTCTCATGGTTTTAGTCATAATCTGAAAACTTCAGTATGTCTTTGTTGAGAGGCACAGGCTCGTTCTCAAACTGATGTTCCGAAAAATATAAAAACTATGTTAGAAATAGATAACACTCCATAATAAAAGTAAATTTGAACATCTAATAAGAACAAATAAACTAAACATTAATATCTAATAAAAATAAATAAATGTTCACATCTGATAAAAATAAATTAAACATTAACATGGAATCAATAAATACAAACACAAAAGAGATTTACGATAATTACCTCGAATAACACGTCTTGGTTCAAAACAAGAAGCTTGAAAGCAGCAAGAGCGATTATAAAATCTGGTAGCAGAGGTAGAAGTTATAAAGAAGGTTGTAGCGTCTCTCTATACGTGCCTTGGTCATGATTCACGAGAACCAATCAGAAAGCACTATGTTTTAGACTATTGTCCTCTAGCAGCCCTTATTGAACTATAAAGAGTACGGTAGAAAATTCTAGCATGTATCTGCATGTAGCAATGAATTGCAGATTTGGTATAATGTCTGAGCAACGAGGAGTTCCACGTCATTAGGGAAGCATGGACGTGAAACCGATTACAACACAAACAGGATGAAACGTGTAACTGAGTTAGCAACAGCAAGATAATCCAAAAATCCGAATTGACAATACGTGATGACGTCAACCCTCTCTCGAACGCAACGCGTTCGGGGTTGATGACGTAGCAATGATCCCTTAGATCCCTGTGCTCGAAACCAGCATTTTCTATCTACTGTAGTGACAGCGTTATGGTATGAAGCAGTCTTAGCTGGAATAGAACAAAGCATATGTATAGCAAAGCGTCGACACTTCAATGGAAGAACTTGCGCTTGGAAGCGACCGCAGCGCTCCTAGCGGATTGTGTGGAAGCACAGTCAGTAAAACTGCGCATGCTCCTTTTCTTTTCAATCCTTGGATATTCAAATCTGAATTTGTTTCGATGCTTTTCCCGTCACAGCTTTGGGCAAAATGGCGTGCCGATACTCAGCTTTAAAGGTTGCACGTGGAAGAAGAAATTATCAAAATCAGATGGAATACATGCTTACAGATTTCCTATAGAAGAGCAATGGTTAGTACTACACTTTTGTTATTTGTAAGCAGATTAGAAATGTGATTATTTTATGTTTAACGTAAGAATAATTTTGTCCTGCATGGCATGGCATGGTTTATATATGGCTGTGTGTCTATTAAATCTATTTGGTTTACCATATACTGAAGAAAAATTCATATGATTTACGATAAGCATTTTATCAGCAACATTTAATTTTACAAAGGTGACTTGCGTTAAAAATAAGCATTTCAATAATATTTTTTATTTAATTTATGTAGTAATTTTTTTAATGAAAAATGTGCTGGGTTTAAAATGGTTTTAAATACTGAATCATTTAACATTTTAATGTACATTTTCCAGCTTTTAGTAATATATTTGCTACAAAAATTAATAAGTCGTTGTCTCAAAACTGTACTTTTGAGAAAAATAATTTTTAAATATCCTTTCGCGTAAAGAGTTTAAAATTTTGCCCGATTTTATTCTGACATTGTATTTTAAACTGAATTTTCAGCTGAACGCAAAATGAGCGAGTCAGGAGGAACGTGAATATTTGTTTGCATTTGCAATCATCTGGTTTTGAAATGGTTTACAACTGAACGCAAATTGAGCGTGTCAAGGGGAAAACATTTGTTTGCATTGGCAATCATTTGTTTTACATAAAAACTACGTCTTAACGTAGTTTCTTTTAAGAATGTTTCCTAGAAAAGAGAAGGAAGGAACTGAAGAGGAGAAGGAAGGAACTGAAGAGGAGAGAAAAGGAGCTAAAGCTGCACAAAAACGGCTTTCTTGACAAAACGAAACCACTGAGCAGAGAAAGAGACGTACCGCCAGTGGTTTCCTTCATTGCACTCTACTTTAACCAATTAAGCAATTAGAATGGGGAAACCCCGTGGGGCAGTAAGCAAAGGGGCGTCCTCGCCGCCTGCCCTGGGTAATTCAGTTTGAATTAGCAGACACCTTTGCACAAATCATTTTATTTACAATTTATAATATCTAGAACAGCGGCCATTTCGTATGACCGCCGAGTTTTCTACTTAACCCTAAACGCCTAAGACTATGCGCTAACCAAATGTAAATTTTACGAGCATAGTAAATATATCCTTCTTTTCAAATTTTCTTTTCGGCTCTCGTAATGTGGTTTGATTCTCGTAATGTTGTTTGATAATGATTAAAAAAACATGAGACATATAATAAATTTTACAAATTACAAAATGAAGGTATGAATTTAAATCTAAGAAGAAAGACGGATATTGTTCGGAGAACAGCCTTGACGCCAAAAAGTGAGAAACAGCTTATTGTGGTATGGCAGGCAATGGTTGTCATTCGATGACGTACTTCCTCTAGGTAGACAGCCGTAATACTTTTCCCTTGCTAAGGGATTATCTGTAGTATTACTTATTATCTGTAGTATTTATTATTAGTATTTATTATTGTAGTATAGTAATTAAAGGGAGAAACAGCTTATTGTGGTATGGCAGGCAATGGTTGTCATTCGACGATGACGTACTTCCTCTAGGTAGACAGCCGTAATACTTTTCCCTTGCTAAGGGATTATCTATAGTATTACTTATTATCTGTAGTATATATTATTAGTATTTATTATTGTGGTATAGTAATTAGTATTTATAACAGCAGTATTTATCATTGTAGTATTTACTTCCATTGGCATGATGAAATGTCGCCCATACCCTTAAAGAAGCCAAGTTGGCGCAACTAAGGCTGTTCTCCGAACAATATCCAAAAAGACATTAATTATTGTAATTTTGGAATACTCCTTCTGACGTAGGTACAATTAGCATATTCGGGCACGCGCAGTTTCCTAACTGTATGAATAAGGATATAAGTCTGCAGCCAACACAACGTCGTTCTTAATGCTATGTGCTTTTGTATTGAATATTTATTCTTGTCATCTGTTTGTACTACTAAAGACCCCAAGATGGCAGAGAGCTACGCTGACTCTTATTCTTCGGATATCCAATCCTTCAGTTCAGTACTTGTGGAAAAGGCGTTAAAAGCTATTATAAGAATAGCAGATGTCCCCCAGTTGGACATATTTAACGATATTGCGTTCGCCGATGTGTACGGAGTTCCTGAATTTGAGGATGAATCTTATCGCATTTGCCTGGCATCCCACGCCGAAGAAGCTTGCAACGTTTTCCGTAAATTCCAGTGCAACAATTGCAGTCAATTCTATCAGAAAGTAGCTAATAAGGCGATTACTGACATGACCGGTAGTCATTTTAAGAGGGAACGAGCTGTGTCCGGCTTCATTACCCAATTGGCTGTGTTCTTCATGTTGGCGAAAATGACCGACCTAGAAGTTCAATTTGTCCTTGAAGTCAAGAAGCTTTTAACTAATTACCTGCAACTTTGGGTGAACTCGCGTATAGAAACTACTCAAGTGAAAGTCTGCAGAAAGTTCATCAAATGCTTGCAATCTAAATTTGTAAATCAAGTGCCTTCAAACGATACGTGGAACGTCTTCCGACAGTTCCTGTAAAAAGGCTACTACTTTTTTAATGTTGTAAATATTATGTCATTGACAATTTTAATAGAAATAAATGTATTGCTAAATCATATTCTCTTTTGAGGGACCTCGATCAACAGGCTCCAATTGAGAATTTTGTTTTGGCCAGACTCTTTTATTTGAAATGTAGAAATTCATATTTCTTTCTTTGCTAGGTAGAAATATTTATTCTAAATTTATATTGTGTTTAATTATTTCAGATGAAGCTGAAGCTTTTTCAAGTTTTTAAATTCTTGTCAATTAATTCTTTCTTTAAAATTCATTAATCTTTATAGTGTAAATGCTAAATCATGTTCTCTGTTGACCTCGATCAAGAACCTCGAACTATGAATTTTATATTGGCTCTGTTTTTTTTTATTTATTATTTGAATTCTATTGAAGTTTTAAACCTTGTCAATTAATATTTCCCTTAAAATTCATTAGCTTTAGTGTCTTTATAGCAAAACGTGCCCAGTAGCACTACGGTTGAAGTTCAGCTCGAGGAAATCTGGTGAGTAAAATACTTCGCTGTTAATAGTAACATTTTTTTATATTTATTTGAAGCCGAACTGTCTTTATAGCTTTATTTTCTTCTCTTATTTATCTAAAGCTCAACTGTCGATTAAAGTAGTGTTTTAAATTGAATTTTCATTCTTATGCACGAGATTGACGTTGAATTTTCACATCTGGTTACTTAAATGCATCTCTTATACAGAAACTTTTATAATTTCCCTTTTTTAAATCTTTGAGTTTCAAAGACTCATAAACTCAATCTGTTGTATGTTTTGCTCCTTTATTTCATATGAAATGGCTGAGTTTATTCTTGTCATCCTTGCAATCTACATAGCAAATAGAAGCTTTAAATTTCTGCTGGAATTACTGGCGTGAGCTTGGCAGAATATCTGCCAACGAACCTTCAGGATTCGACGGAATTTATGTAATCTTAAACGATGTGTTTAAGGCATGCAAAAGTACACCAGCTTTCATGTCTGAAATCATTTTTTCTTTCGCGAAATCTTGAATACAAGGTCTGTCCCGAAAGTAATGCGCCCATTTGTTTAAGAAATTTATTGAACCGATTCGTACAATTGCTCAATATTCTTCGAAATACATCCCTCCTGCTATAACACTTGTTCCAATCTGATTTCCACGCTTTATATGCATCCTGGAAGTCCGTCACAGGGATGTCTTTTAATAACCTCATCTTAGCCGCCTTGATGTTCTCCAGGATCCTCAAATGATGTCCTTTGAAGGATTTTTAATCTTCGTGTACAAAAAAAGTCGTGCGGGGAAAAATCAGGACTGAAGCAACGCAAAAGTCTCCGACGGCGTTTCCTCAAGTTTGAAATAAATCTTTCCGTATCGGTGCTCGAGAGTCTGTTCCATCTTGACTTCGTCCGAGCACTCACACAAGGGTTCACTGAAACAGACACTGTCACTCTCCAGGAGCTCGGAGTCGACTGGCGCTGGTTCAACACCGTCTCGAAAGACACTAGGCCTGAGCCAACACCGTCTCGAAAGACTTATCTTTCAAGACGGTGTTGGCTGGTTGCGCTGTGTTCCCAAGTCTCCACCCACCCTTCCGTGCAAGCCGCAACACTGTCAGATGGATAGTCTCTTCAGAAGAAAATGGGGCACGTTACTTTCGGGACAGACCTTGTAATTTTAAATGTAGGCTTTTGGTATTTAAGCTGATAACAAAATAAGATAACTTATAATTAGTTTCTTCCATTCGTTTGGCTTTTCTGCTGTGAAGCGCACTTTGCTCAATCATCCGGAATTCGGTGTTTCGCGATCTTTTCGAATAGTCGACATGTTTCAATAGTAGCTTCGGGATTAGCTCTTGAGAACTTTTTTTTTTTTGAAACCTCATTCTCACGAAATCTTCACAAGGAGGGCAAAACTGGGAAGAAATAGTAAGTTATTAGATTATTAGATTTTCTGGATTACAGGTAGGTTAATCCATCAAAATAAAACAGCTTGAGAACTCTCTGCCTACGGGGGGGGGAATAATTTGGTGGATTAATTTCTAAGGAAAACTCGGGTACTTACGTGAAAACTCATTGACCATTTTTGCCTATTAAAGAAAAGACTCCAAACTACGCGATGTTTCGCCAAAAATGGAAAAATCTTTTTCAAACACGCTTGGTTCGGTGTAACCTTGATTACACGTGTTAGTTATTATTTCTGAGTAAAGACTCCTTTTTTTCCCCCCTCTATCACACATTTTCGGAAAAAAAGATTAAAATTTGGGACCTGCCTTCTACAGAAGAACATGCTGTTGAATATTTCCAAAGTTATAAAATCTTATGGCCTCAAAAAAATGTGTTCATGGCCACGATATGGCGCTTTATTTAAAAACTGAGAAGCAATGGCGTTGTAACTTTAAGGCTTGTGCGAAGGAAGTGTCAGTTCGAAAGGGAACGTGGTTTGAGGGTTACAGTATATGTTCGTAACAAAAAAATAATGGAAGTTTTTAATCAAAAATTAAATAAATGATAATATAATAAATTTGAAAGAAAAATAAGAATAGAACGTTTTTTTCTTGTATTTAGTAATTTTTTTTTTTTTTTTAACGCGATAGGCGCCATCTCTTGTGGTCAACGGGATTTTCCGTAAGTACCAAAACTGGCTATTTTCTATTCTTGCACATGGGAGGAAAAGCACGAAACTGCCCATATTGCCAGCCCGTTCATCGGGATTTAAATAGAACAGTATTTACAAATTTATCAACTGGGCTTGTCATTTTGAACAAGTATTATTTTTTTAAAATAATTGGTTTTAGGATAAAAGAGGTATCCGTTGGTCGTGCCATGTTGAGTAAGTATTAAACTTAGTATTGAATAGCGGTATTTATTGCGTAAAGTTTGTGAAGTTAGAATGTATGTCTTTAAAATGTGCATAGATGTTATCCTAGTAAACTTCTGAAATGGCATTTAAATTAAGTTCATATCATTAAACGTAAATTACGCAGTAGAAATAACTGAGTTATTGTAACGGCTATTTTGATGATCTGTCGTATCTTAACACATTAAAATGCTGCTTCAGGGTATTCGATTCGTTACTTTATTTGAAAAAAAAAAGCCAGCTGGCTGTTCTGTGGGCTACAGTGTTAAAGTTTTAAGTCATACTCTTAGAGCAGACTTGCTAGTTCATAGTTCAAATCGTGTGTTATTAAAAGCCTGAGGCTAGGAAAAAGAGTTAAATAAGTGTTTCGTAAAAGTTTATCCATTAATGTTTGAAAGCGTATGGAAATTCGAATAGTGTTTCATTATATTGCTACATTCTGTTGTTATTTATATATTTCTTCATTGTAACGCGCTGTAATTCTCTAAATATAAATTATTTTAGGTAACAGCATAAATACATTATAAAGGTACACTGAGCAAAAAAAGGACAGCTCTATATCTCCCGTTCTATTAGGCCGACTGACGAAATTCAAATTGCGTTTTTCATGTCTCGAAAGTGCGATTCAGGATATACATTAGATTTATATGTAGCATTGTTCTAACATAGGTAGTTTGACCCAAAACGGCCTTTTTCTGAAATAACATACCAATTTCTTCCCATATTTCTATTCTACGACTCAATAAAGTTTGGCGCGAAATTTACGGAGAAATTCAAAAATTTAACTTGGCGAATTTTTTTCACTTTGCGCCAAGAATAATTCACTTGGCGAACTTCTTAATACATGGCAAGCTATTTTCATATCCCTTCCACTGTGCGTGAGCGGAAAAAAAGTCGCTTCGTTCCTACTTTCAAGTAATTTTAGCAAAGTGCGTAAACCACATTAGATGTTATTATCGCTTTCATCAAATATGCCAAATTTCAAAACGCGCCAATACATAAATTCACGTATATCTCCGAAAATTTTGAATAAAAAGCTCTAATTTTCTGCAGGTATACATAGAATACTTTACGTTGATTGTATAAATTTTATTCAAATTTCTTTTCCCAAAATTTATAAATAATATTTAAAAATACAAATTTTATAAAATAATTGATAATTGAACTTTATTTGGAGTGAACTTACATTTCGAACTGTGAAAGAAGGAATCAAGTAAGTGTAATAAAAAAAGAGATATTAATAAATATGTACCAAATTGATTAACATTGAGAAGCTAAAATTTTGAGAGCTAATTTTTTAAAAACTACTCCTGATATTTTTACAAAACGTGGCAGTTAGGCATAATTTGAGTCGTAGAATCGAGATATGGAAAAAAATGGGCAGGTCATTTCAGAAAAATTGAGATTTTGTGTCACAATACCTATATTAGAACAACGCTATATATAAATATAATACACATCCTAAGTCGCGCTTTCGAGACATGAAAAACACTAGTTGAATTTCGTCAATCGGCCCAGTAGAACAGGAGATACAGAACTGCCCCTTTTGTATATATATATATATAAAAGTTCAAAGGGACTTTGTCCCTGAAGGACTATTGTTTACGTTTAGCAATTTTGCGTCGGAAGCATTAAAAATCTGAATCACTTTTTAAACTGTTCCCACAAAATATTGCAGCTCTGTCTTATATTTAAAGAAAATAAATAATGAAGAATCTGCATAAATGTATGTATATTTCTCCAAATGCGATAAAACAACGGTACCTAGAGCCATCCAATTTTGAATAACGCACGTTTCCATCCGAATATGCGCATCTGGAAGCCGGAGTTTGGAATTTGTTTTCTTATCTATTTCATATTTTGTAAAACTTTGACGAATATTTTATGAACAAACTCAAACGATTTAAAAGCGAGCAATGGCAACATTCTACGGGGGGGGGGACCTTTTTATTTAAAGCGTGCGGAACTGTGCATCAGAAATTCTAAAGATAGACTCATTTTAAAATTATTTTGCGATATTGCTGTTGAACTGAATTTTATGGTTTAAGTGCGAAGAACGTGATATTTAACAAATAAAGGTAACACACAAAACGTTAAAAAACGCTCCTTTGGACATGATTTAAAATCTGAAGCCTTTCAGATTTTTTTTTTAGTCCAAAGGGATTTGAATTCCGAAGGACTATTACTTTCGTTTTGGCATTTTGCGTCGTTAAACTTTTCAATTTACTGCTCTTTTTTTCTTTTTTTTTTTACGTAGCTTCTCTTCAAAAATTGTCTGCGTTGCACGGCTGTGCGTTGCACGGGAAAATAAAAAGGAATTTTAATTACAATTCTAAATAAATAGCCAAATAAATGCGAAATTAGTAACAATATTCTCTAAAACTTTAACGAATTTTTCATTAACAAACTCAAAGATTTCAAAGCCAGCAATACCAACGTTGTACAGAAAAACATTTTCATCTCCAGCGCGTGAGAGTGTGAACCGAAATTTCTAAAGATATGCTCAATTTAAAATTATTTTGCGATATTGCTGTTGAACTGAATTTTATGGTTTAAGTGCGAAGAACATGGTATTTAATAAATAAAGGTAACACACAAAATGTTAAATAAACGTCCCTTTTGACGTAATTAAAATCTGAAACATTTCAGATTTTTTTTTTTTTTCGCAGTGTACTTTCTATTATCGGGACCGGAGCCACCGCCAAATACTATTTCACTAAATTCGCCAAGAGATTCGTTTATCTGGAGTCGCCAATCTTTATTTTTAAAGTTTTTATTACTATTTATTTGCCCTGGATATGAATACTTGGAACTTAACCTAATCATGAAACTACCTTCAAAAAATTTCTTCAGGGAACGAGGAATTATTCGCTGTGCAAAAACATGCTCGAAAAACCATAAAATAAAGCTCTACTTCAATTCAAAAGTAGTACCGATATGAAGAAGTGAAGATACGACATGCCGAAAAAAGAAAACAAAGAAAAAAAAGATTACTTTATCAATATTGGAGGACGGATAATCAATTTCTTAACGGCAATTTGTTTCATTTATGCATGGTGTTTAGAATTTACTTGAATTGCACTGTTGTTGATTGGAATAGTTACGTAAATGAAATTACGCGGGTGGTTATTTGGCCTGCCAAAGGTTTTTAAATAAATTTAAAATAAGCGAAATAACATGCACATCAACTTTCTATATAAAAACCAATCTATAAATACATTGCCTGTCCTGCACATTCTTTATAAAGCATATTATAATCATTATACAATCGGTTCTAAATTTACAATAAAGGAAATAGAGTAAAACTCTATTGTAAAATTTGTTGCTGTACTTTTTAGGAGAATAAAGCTTTCGCGTATTATTTCACCTACGTTCATAACAATATTCTATGTTTATTCTTAGAAATTTTCAGCGGCAATTTTGCTTAAATCTTAATTTTTATTCTGTATATGTTGTAATTTATTTTAATTTTGGACATTTCCACCCCCACCCCCCAACTTGCACAAAATACGAGATATCTATAACAGAAAGTTTGCAGCTAATCAAAATGTAAACAAATTGTTCCAATGGAGAGGTACATCTCCTTAAAAGTAAATTTACATTGCAAACCGAAGAAATCTGTGATATTCTGGGACAAGAACATTTTTGCTAATATTTAAGCAGTTTTGTTAAATTTATAGTTGGTTAAACTGCTTGAAGATCTAAAAAACGAGTATCTTTGTGTTATCATAACAATATAGATCAAGCCGCAAAAATCTCGCTTCCTTGTATAAAACCGTGTCTCTTCAACGTAATTACACAGTATCACGAATAATGAATAACTATGCTTGCCCTTTGCAGCTTCGTTGAAAGAGCCAATACGGCCGGAAGTTTAAAAAGTTTGGGGAATCTTGGTTTTAAATAACCTTAAATGAAAACTTAGTTAGAAATTTTTCGACAGGTTCCCTTTCGGGTTTATATGCGGATAAATCAACTTGAAATATGAATATTTATAAAAGAAATATATACTACGTAAAGCGAAATCAGTTAATATTTTAAAATTGGTTGTGAAACTTGCATGTAAAATTTTTACTAATCGTGGTTTCCAGATATTAATATTTTAAACGTACTTTGAAATATACATGTTAACTGAGGATTGTTTTTTTTTTTTTTTTTTTTTTTCCAAAGGGATTTAGTTCCGAAGGACTATTACTTTCGTTTGGGCGTTTTGCGTTGTTTCACAAGAAACGGCGGATCACTTTTGAATTTAGTGCTTATGTTTCTTTGTTGGTAATTGAAGTTGCATTGGGTTGGCTATTAGAATTTTTGGAATTGTACTGTGTTGGTTATTGGGTCTGTACTGGATGGATTAATGGAATTGTATTGGGTTGACTATTGGAATTATATTGGGTTGGTTTTTATGTTCGTATTGGGTTTAGTTTAATGTTTGTTTCGTTCGGCAAGTTATTATATTATTAAGCAAGATGCCTTTGGAAGTAATCTAAAATCTGAATCCTTTCAGATTTTTTTTGTTTAGTAGAACTTTTCGGAGTTTTTTTTTTTTTGTAGTCCAAAGGGGCTTTATCCCTGAATGACTATTGTTTTCGTTCTGCGAATTTGCGTCAGAAACAGTAAATGTCGGTTCACTTTTCAAACTGTTGCCATCAAATATTGCAGCCCTGTATTATAATTTAAAAAATTAAATAATGAAGAATGTGCATAAATGTATTTATGTTTCTCGCACTGGGATAAAACGAGGGTACCTAGAGCCATTGAAGTTTGAATGACGTAATGCTGCTGCGAATATGGGCATCTGGAAGACCAAATTTGAAATTTGTTTTATTATCGATTTCGTATTTTGTAAAACTTTAACGAATTTTTAATTAAAAAACTTACTGATTTCAAAGCGAAGAATGGCAACGTTGTGCAGAAAAAACCTTTTAATCTCCAGCGCGTGAGACTGTGTATAGGAAATTCTAAAGATATGCTCAGTTTAAAATAATTTTGCGATATTGTTCTTTAACTGAATTTTATGGTTTAAGTGCTTAGAACGTAATATTTTATAAATAAATGTAACACACGAAATGTTAAAAAAAGCCCCTTTGGACATAATTTAAAATCTGAAACCTTTCAGATACATATATTATCATTTTTTTAACAAAATTTCTGAACTTCGGAATAAATTTTTGAATTCGTACCTTACACCCGTAGGCAGCGCTGTTATTTTGGAAAGCTAAGCTCATAATTCACAAAATTCTTATCAGCGAGTGAACTGAGCATTGCGGTCTTGAAATTCAATATCTGATTTATATATATTTTACCGGCAAAGTATGAAATCCGGTATTTCGTAGATTTCCTAGGCATTTTAACCCCTCCCGTGCCATTTACCTCGACGAAGCTTGGGTTCAAGGGTTATGGGTCAAAGCTTGGAAAACAAGCCAGTATTTGAGAACAGTCACAATACGAGCCGAAACGTAAATGCCTGTGTTACAATCAGTTTTGTGCGAGACTACTGGCATTAATCCTTCTGCCTTTCGTAGATATTATATATTATGCTTTGTAATAAATAACAGTTTCAAAATTATATTTCATAAATAAGCAACACTTCAAGTAAGTAAACTTTAATCTTTAGTGGAGCTAAACATTGATAAACTGCTTTCACTTAAATCTTTTGTATTTTGCATTTTGTACGGATTTATTATATTGCTAGCTGAGTATTGGTTCGTTATGGATTGAATGCACAAGTCGTTAGAAAGTTAACAAAATTTTCTTTTCTTTCCGCAAGAAATAAATCAAAATGCGGAAATATTTCTTCAGCGATATTCGCACAATATCACAATATCTCAAACGTTTAGCAAAAACTCAATTCAAATCAGATAAACTAATTCTATCTCACAGCGAAATCGTTACAGCATTAAGTAAACAAACAGCAGTTCGCTTTAAACAGCTACAGCTACAACTACAATAACAACAACTGAGATGAGGTATTTCAATTCGGCTTTTATAAGCTTTTTAATTATCAGTAGAACAATCTCGATTTTTCTGGATGGCAACAGTAATTACGAGATATTTATTTATTAAACATTAAATTTTATTTTTATTTCCGACGTAGCTTTCTCTTCAAAAATCGTCTGCGTTGCACAGGAAATATAAAGCGATTTTAATTACAATTCTAAATAAATATGAAATCCGTAACAATATTTTACTAACTAAACTTTGTAACAGCAATTATAAGAATAGTGACTAACTCTTGTGGTGTACTGATACGAAATAACGCTTGATTACGACTCTGAAATTACGTTATGTTAATGTTCATGAGTCCAGCTTGTGATGTTTATGTTTGGGCCAGCTTTCTTTTCACGAACCAGGCTCGTGGAAAAAAAAAGGAACAAAATGAACTTTTTTCGAACTATTCACTAGGAAGTTCATAACGAAGATAAATATCTTCGTCCTCATGCAGCCTTCACACTCAGTGAAAGCCAGGACTTTTCCACTTAACTTATGAAAAGGTGTACATCTTACACTAAATATAAAATAAAATAAATAAATAAAATCTGAAAGGTTTCAGATTTTAAATTGAGTCCAAAGGGAGCTTTTTTTAAGGTTTTGTGTGTTACCTTTATTTACTAAATACCATGTTTTTCGCACTTAAACCATAAAATTCCGTTCAGCAGCAATATCGCAAAATAATTTTTAAGTAAGTATATCTTTAGAATTTCCGATGCACGGTTTCGCGCGCTTTAAATAAAAAGGTTTCCCCCCCCCGTAGAATGTTGCCATTGCTCGCTTTTAAATCGTTGAGTTTCTTAATCAAAAATTCGTTAAAGTTTTATAAAATATGAAACAGATAATAAAACCAATTCCAGATGCTCATATTCGGGTAGAGACGTACGTTATTCAAAATTGGATGGCTCTAGGTACCCTTGTTTTATCACAATGCGAGAAACATAGAACATTTATGCAGATTCTTCTTTATTTAGTTTCATTAAATATAATACAGAGCTCTACTATTTGGTGGCAACAAATTAAAAAGTGATTCGCGAAAATTTGATAGTGATTCGATGCAAAATGCCAAAACGAAATGAATAGCTCTTCTGGGCAAATTGCCCCTTTAGGCTAGCATTTTACATTTTATAAAACACACATCACAACTGATTATTATTCTGGTTATCCACAGCACCTTTTTGAATTCAAGTATAAAAAATTCCCCCATATATTTAAAACAGGAGGATCCTTTGTATTTCTAATTCTGTAGGATTCCTCATGTATAGTTCTCCATACCCATAAAGATGTGAGCCGGGAAATCACCGAGATTCTGGGTTATTCCTCAGTGTAGCAGTATGAAAAAAAGCACGCAAGTTTATGGAACCCTTGGCGTGATCTCCATGGAACCTGAGGGTTCCGTGGAATACAGTTTAAGAAAGCTGTGCTAGAGCGTTGATGACTGCCGTTCACGTAAACGTCGCCAGTGGCAACAGTAAATTTTCAGACTGTTGAAAAGTATATAAGAAACAGGAATTAAAGACCTAAATTGGATGCTGTTCTCCAAAATGTTTGGGACAGTGCTAAATAACGAAACAAACGCCATCGAGTCATTGCCCGTCGTACTATAAACTCAGGTTTGATAGAATTTATGTGGCGTCGGTTATATTCAAAAACTGAAATTTTTTCTACAATTTTGAATATTTGTAATTTTATGCCCGTTATATTTGTTATTTTTCTTAATTTTAGAATTAAAATATTCTAAATTTATATAAAAAGTGAAAAAAAATATTATTATTGTGTAATAAAACTTTTTTTTCTTTTGACCTTTATTACTATTTCACAACTTCATACTTGGAGGGGGGGAATCATGGCGCAATTTTAACAAACTCGGTCTAACAAAATTGTACCCGCAAAAGTATTGTAACCACATTACTAAAAAGCTTTTCACATTAAATAACCACATTTGCAGCGTAAGCTAGAATAGCTATCTGAAAATTAATGGAACTTATTTTAATTTTATATTACTGAAATACAATAAGAAAGAAAAAGGAACGGACATTGTCCTCCTGAATACCGCTCAGTTGCGGTCCAGCTGTAAATTATAAAGGCGGGGAGATGGGGACGCTAGAGTAAGAGAGACTGTGCTTCGGATATGTGAAAAATTGGGGGAGTCGTTTAAGCATCTAACTTCTCCGCATTCAGTATTATTGAGAGGAAAATGTAGAACATTGATTTCTTTGAATGAATGCAATTTTGTACTCTGGAAATGGATGATTGAAAGATAAAATATAAATCAAATGCATGTTTTTTTTTTCAAAGGCATAGAAAGTCCACCAGCAGCCCAGCGGTAGTCACTGAGCCCTGGTAGTTTACCGGTCCAAAGTTCGAACCAAGCAAACGCAGTGACTGCGTAATCGTTTTCGTGGTTATCCTCATGTGTAACGTGTATACAAGCCAGTTTTCCTTGGAAAGTACTCCACGAAGGCATCCCTCCCTTTAAGCGGATAGCCCTCGAGGTCTTTGCCACGATCATATAAGCCAAACAAAAGACATAGAAATAGAAGAAGTACATTTGTTATATCAGTGAATTTTTATTATAAATGTATTTCGAGTTTTGTATTTTGCGTATTATGTCGTCGGGGATATGGTCCTCATAGTTTCGATACGGGGACTGCTTGTCCTATTGCCTTTCATAGGGCCGGGACTGTGTCGTCGGCGAGGGGGTCTCAGGAGCTTGGACAGCTCACCCCGAAAGGCAGCCCAAGGACAGGGGTCCAACTCTTGCGTTCTGTATGCAAGGACAGAAAAAACGTCTCTTTTTCTTCCCAAAATTTTTTAAACTGATTTAAAATAGATTCTGAAGAGATTTTTTCATGGCGTCTGTGCCTACGTACGTATGTATGTATTCCGCATAACTCAAAAACGAGCGGCCTCAGAATGTTGAAATTTTGTATGTAGGATTGCTATAATATGTAGATGTGCCCTTCTTGTTTTGGTTGCAGTCGGCCGCAACGAAAGTATATAAATAATCCACTCAGTTTCTTCATTCCTTTATGTTTCTAAATTGTGCATATTTTGCTTGCAAATGATTGAATTATGTTGTTCTTATCTTCCGGTTAAAGTTTTTATGCCTTTACTAAATCTGCATGAAATATTTGTAGAATTATCAACAATTTAAAAGTTATTTAAGTGCAGTTAAGCCTAATTTGTTTTGCTATAGCAGCCATACTTGTTTACATTTGAAGCTTACCAGAATAGTGGATTTGTTGCCGATCTACAGAAACTAAGCTTCGCAACAACAAAGATAACGCCTTCTTTTATTATTGCTAATTAAATCATGCTTACTCCATTCTGGAATTTATGGGAGGATATAAGTATTTAAGATTTACTTCGTAATTTTTAATATAAATATTTTGGGTTTTTATGCAGTTTTGCCTTCTGAGATATAAAATGAATGAGATGTAACGCTGTTAAGCTAGTGTCACTGTGGTAAACAAATATAGTGAATTTTAAAGAGTGCATTTATTCTATAGTGGTTTATGCGCTATCGATGGAGTAGATTTAATTTAATCCAATAAGTTTAAATGAAATGCAAAATGTATAATTTAATATTTCATACAAGGAAGTCATGTGGTGTATATATCAGATCTTATTATTTAAATTAACCAGCTTTTTAGGATTCAAGATATTTTTTACAGAGGTTGCTCGCACCTTTTTAGACAACTTTCACAGTTACAGAAATATTTTACCTACATTTTTTATGTTTTAAACGTTCCATTGCACAACCTTAATTCTTCACTATCTTTCTACACCGTAATTTTCAACACAATAGACCTAGTGGCGTAACTAGAACTCTTGGGCCCCTCTGCAAAAAAATTTCTTAAGCTTGTGTCTCAATAAACTTAATGTGCTTAAAAATAAAAAGTTTTTAAAAAAAAGCAAGGATTCCACGAGCCAGTGTCTTCATGATGATTTTTATCACATCTGCATTAATTGTTAAAAAATAAAAACATGTGCTTAGGGAGTTAGGATACGAACTAAGCGAAATTTAATTGACGACCCCCTTTCTAATCAGACCACAACTGCCCTACAACTAACAATAGTCGGCTCAGGCAAACTTGATTGTTCGCAGTAGGTGCCCGCGCAAAGCGCTACCCTAGAATAAGATTAGCCGATTTTCGAATATATGTCATTTCATAATTTTGCTGATGGCATAATCTGGGCTTGATGGTGGAGATCCAATTGGTAGGAATCACATATTATGGCACGGAGTAAAGATGTTGATAAGCCAAACGAGTCGAGTAAGCTACCACTGTGGCTGCCACTCCAAAAGAGTAGAAGACAAGCGTGGAGGATGGTGAAGTGCGAAATTTATGAAGTAAGGAAATGTCAGTAGCAAGACGAATTAACAATTACAATTAAAAGTTCTTAGATTTAAGGTGACTTAACTATTGTAAAGATAGAATTCTAAAGAGTATTTACTGTTATGCTTTATAGGTATGCAGGCAAAAAGACAAGTGCAGTTACTAGGTAAAAAACAGGCAATGTGTGCTGACAGTGTAAATGGAAAGAAACACATAATATACAAACAAGAAGTTCAGTAAGATCCGAGTATACAAGAATGTTGAATCCAGAACTGTTACACTGCGAAAGTTTCGCACGGAGAAAGGACTGAAGGCGCAAAAAAGCCCTATTTCATCGAATGGGATACGGAATTTAGTACGACGTTTTGAGGAAACTGGGACTTTGGAGGATCGTCAATGAAGTGGTACAAAGTGCCATGAAAGACATGGCAGCCGAGACATCAACGGGGAGTAACAGTGCTCGTGAAACAGAGAGAAGAACGGGGATTCAGGAAGCGTTGATTCGACGTATTCTGCACGGAATTTTGGATCTGTATCCATACAAAATCCAGCGACTTTACCAGTTATTACCGGCAGATACAGATGCAAGACCAGTTTGCTACATGGTCTTTCCCACTATACTGGCGCAAACAGAAAATTTTTCCGTGCATTCCTTCTTTGCAGATGTATCTGCAGAATGCTTGAAGAAAATCATTGAAATTTAAGACTTCTTCAGGGAATAAGCCATTAAGAAAATCAAATATTTATTTTCAATTATCTGTATTTTTATACAGATAGTTGAAAATAATTTAGTCTATTTAGTAAGTAGTAATAAGCGTAACATAAAAAAAGTAAGTAACAAGTAGCGTAACATAAAAAAAAATTTAGTCTTTTTTTATGTTACGCTACTTGATTTTTTCAACGAAATTTCCACAAAATAAAAAATTTGAACTTACTTGAAAATATGAATATTTTAACAAATGTAGGACAATAAAATTAATATAAAGCAATGGCAGAGTAATAAACTGTATGCTAAATTAAAAAAAACATTTACATATCTTCTCTGAATAGCCCTTGAAAGATTATTTAAGCATGCTTCGACATTTTCTCTTCTAATGTAGCTTTAAAAGTCATCATGACAAATAACAGGTGACAAAGCATTGTTTTGAAAGAAATGCTATTGGAATAAATCATAAAAATAGGCCCACCAGCGGCCGAGCGGTAAAGACGCTGAACACTGGTAGTTCGGTCCGAATCCTGCGAACGGGTTGGCTGCATGGCCGTTTTCATGGTTTTCCCCATGTGTAACGTGTATACGAGCCAGTTTCCCTTAGAAAGTCCTCCACGAAGGCATCCCTCCCCTTAGGCAGATAGCCCTTGTGTGCTTTGCCATAATTGAATAACCTAACCCATATAAAAATATCTGAATGAATAAATAAACACTTGAAATAACTATAATTCAACCAACAACTCAAATAAAATTAAATTCTTAAAAAAAAATATATCCAAAAATAACAACTGTTTAAAAGTATAGGCAAGAAAGAAAAAAAAAGTTGAATGCAGAATTCCATTTTGTGTATTTTCTGTAATACAAAATGGAAGGGAAAATCAAATATCTTTCTTTAAACCTACCTATAAACTGAAGTCCACCCCGTGAGTTTTTCTTGGCCCAATGTAAAAAAGTGTGCAAGTTTAATTTTTGATTTGATTAAATTTCATACTAAATTTTCAAAATTTTGGTTTTTAGAAGTCATCCAAACAAATTAGACTTAGTAGGAAAGACCCAAAGAATTCACATTAATAGATCTTGCTTTACCTTTATGAGAACATTAACTTAGTCGTTCACTTATTTCAGTACCAAAAGCATATATCCAAGTTTCATCCCCGATACTTTTTGAATTTGATTTGCCTTGAACATGTTCTAAGGCACTTGAGCACCTTGCTAAAAGTGATGCTCTATAATCACAAATTATCTTTAAAAACAGCTTGACAAAATCCAAATGGAGTCAGAATATGTTTAATATCTGTAATCATTATTGAATGATTACTACACAAAAATTAGCTTTATGTTATTTATTTAAATGTATCTGCCAGAACACTGGTCCATCTTTGGTGCATTCTCTGCCATCCTTCAATGCCCTTATAGTAGGGTTTCTTAAAACTTTTTTTAGTCTGACCCCTTTTTATCACTAAGGTTTTTTTCGCAACCCCAAAATATTTACGAAAAGTTTCTTGGATCCCATAAGCGCTGCACAAATCCGGCAAACACGCGAGCGGAACTGTCATTTTTTTCACTTTTACTGTAATATGCTATTGCAGTTTTAGGTCATTAACTTTAATTTTTAATTTTAAAGACACAGAACAATGTGAAAATTTTAAATAAGTAAAAGATGATATGACAGTATCACATGCAAAGCAAGTGAAATGAACGTTTATATTATAAAAGGAATGCATTGAAACGTTTTGTTTTTTCTTTGTCTGTATTGCCTCTTCTTTATATATTTTCAGATACATTGTGTTAAAATATTTTGTAATTGTAAAATTATTATAACTTAAATATCAAAACTGCTAAAATTTTTGGCGATCCCCTTCTACAGGACCTGTGACCCCCATGGGGGTCGCAACACACAAGTTCAAGAAACATTGCCTTGTGCTTTCACACTGGCAGTCCCTAAATACATTTCACTAATGTACCTGCAGCTAAAGATTTCAATATATCAGTTATTTGAAGTCTTGAGTTTCCATTATCATTAAAATGGACATGAATAATACATTTTTCATCTTTTTCAATTGATGCCTCATTATTGCAGAACATATTTCATTTGTATTGAAAAACTATGCATGCCTTTCAGCATCGACAATCAAAAGAAACATTTATGACATATATGCTGCATTATTCTGGAAAAGGTCAGTGCGAATGATATTTCACACCAGATCTGCACTGTTTATAGAGTGGCACAAAAAGTGCCGACTTAATTTCGGAAGTTTCAAGGTGATAACTTCAAGATTAAGACTAGAGCAATAACCCATCCACTACAGATAAAGTTCTTCGCCCTCAGGGCATGAATGTCGAAAATTCACATTTTTTATGAATTGGCAAATTTCTTGGAACATAAAACAGCTAATAAAGCTTAGTTAAATCAACTGCTGTGAAGTAGCGACTTCACACGAATTCACAGAAAGCACTATTTCCAAATGTGATTTCTTTTTATGAAAAGAGAAGGTTCCATTTATTAGCATAATGAAAACCCCGTGCACTCTTTAGCTAACAAGAAAAATCTTATTCTGGAACATCTGACTTGGATTTTTACTTCATTATCTCTGCACATTGTCTTAATTATTTTTCACTTAACAACTGTTTTTATGACAAAAGGTTTAGTTGAATGAATGACATAAAATCATAGAAAGATAGCATTATGCAACTTCTTACGAGTTGGAAAAAGATAAAAGAGCAAATTGTATGTAACTCAATAATAAAACAAATATTGTACTTACTTTGTTTATTAATAAAACATTTCAGACAACCTAACACACATTTACTTCTGCATTCCTACTACCAACTTTTAAATTTAAGATTTTCAGAAGAAAATGGAGGAGGCAGATAACTGCTCATTTATTTTGGTCAATATTTATTTCATTTTGGATAAAATTTAGTTCTCTAACTTCTTTATTTTTAGTAAAATTATAATTATCACGATCAAATATATATTATATTAACACAATAAAAGGTCAACTACTTTTGAGATCTTGAAACAGTATGTTGGATACAATGCAATGGATGGATAAGCAGCACCTTCTGAAACAGAGCCATCCATGTAATTCTATTTTAGAAGTTTTCAACAGGGTTCATTAGTCCCACATGCACTTTAAATATCCCATTCACTTAATTTTTTTTTAAAATGTAAATAAATGAAATTCTAAAATTTTCCAGTTACTTGTATGTTAGATATTTAAACTTTTACATTACTTATTTCCTGTTGGAATGCCTAGCACCAACATTTGAATGTAGGAATAATATTTGCATCCTGAACTACATTTATTATTAAAACTGCTAGAGTAATAAACAAAATGTAACTGCTAATGTTTGCTATAATGAAATTTATCTTGCTTGGTTGTAATTAATATGTGAAATTAATGCACAATTTATGTTAATAATTTTTTTATTTTGCAGCAGTTTACAAATTTAGAATCGTAATTTCTGGAAAAACCATCGGCTCTTGCCTGTCTTGTACCTAACAAAGAAAATAAATGTTAGAGCAAAGATATATTTATAACAAAATTTATGCACAAATATTTCTAATATAAAATTTTCTGTAATATTAGGTACCTCAATCTCCACTAAACAGCAATATGTTATTTCATTACATTTTTTCTGAATGGTAGTAATTTGGTCAAATTAAAATTCTATCGGTATAAGCATGATTACTGGTGACGCACGGCTGATTTCATGAACACTTTTAGAAAAATGGCACACATTTTAAAAACATAAAATATTTATTTAAAGAGGAAACAAAGCTACACTGTAACAGTTTTCAGGTGAAATACTGCTCTAAATTTGAAGAATATCCAAATTTGGAAAGTACTTTTTTGGACAATATGGTTTTATCTACGTTAATACAGTTTCTGGCAGGTATTTGGGTTTCCTTATTAGCAAATATTAAATTTTACTTACAAAGCAATATTCTAAAATTATTATTAGCATGGGCTTCTCTTTCATCATTTCAACTTTTACAGCTGAAGAAGTTCTATATTTAAACCTTCAAATTTATAAATATTACTGCTGATTCATGCAGTCAGTCTTTCCAACAGATTTCAATATTTTTACTAACATAAAACTTATTATAAACATTCTTAAAAATTCTACAGCATTCAAATAAAAGTGAATTATACAGATCAGAAACCCTTTTATAATCTTTTGACAACCTTATGACTAGAATTATGTTTTCATTTCACACATTAAATTCACACTAAATAAGTAATCCAGAACACTTCTGCATTCATTTTGTAGAATGTACTAGTGCATTGCTGTTTTATTCATTTGGGCATATAATTTTTAACTCTATTATTTATCAAGGAAGGGAAAGTAATTATTACTTCCCTTCCTTTAGATACTAGTAACAAATTGAATAAGCAAAAGCGTGAAATTCGCTATAGTACGAAATGCATAAGACTGAAAATGGGGGAATTAAAAAGAAGAGAATAACCTAACTTTACAGTCATACATATATTTTGACATTGGAAATACGATTAACCAAAGTTTAATTAACTAAAAATTAAATGCAGATGTGTAATTATTTTATTGTTTTATTTTACATAACAATGTGCAGTAAAGTTACTGAAATAAATTAACTCATGAAATTAATCAAAAATTTCACTGTACACAAAATGTTTCAGGTAAAAACATAGTTAAACATTAATAAACATTATCCAACTGTGTGCATGCCACACATATTTTTCTTCTCTTCGCCTAAGATACTATAGCTAAAAACTAAGTGTGTACAATATGCATGGCATACAAGTTTGCAGTTTTCACATTTGCTTCAGGGATTAAAAGAAAATCTGATGCGTATTAGCAATTATTTATCAGTTAAAAAGTTTTGAATTTGAAATCATTGAAAATTTGACATTTGAATTAGATTCTAAAGAGTCAAAGGAGCATATAATTACTGGCATAGAACGGCATAAAAATGGGAAATACATACAATTTAATGATAAACTATTTTTAAGTACTATTACCACCGATTTTTGAAATGACCAACTGAAATGACAAACTTTTCTGCTAAAACAAGCTTATAGAATGCAATCTGTTTATACCTTTAGTACAACATTTCTCTAAATCCTACACGATTTACCTATCCAATTCTATAACATATTAAAAACAAAAGAAATTCTGCCCCTAAGCAGCACTATATTTAAAGATTTAGCTTTTGAAGTTAAGCACTTTTGAGACGTGGTAAAAATATGAATCTCAAAGCATGTTAATATTCTAGAATAAATACAATGTCTAATTATTTTTAGATAAATTATAACTATGCTAAACAAATACTCATTCAAAAACCTTACCTCTCTTCAAATTTGGCTTTTACATCTCTCCTGGCTTTTCGCCTTTTAGCAGGATCTTTCAGAACTTCTTTGTTAACTATACTTTTGTCAAACTGTATGTCAACCATATACCTACAAAATATAATTTTAAACAAAAGTATGATTAGTTAAAATTATGCATACGAGATCAATCAAAATCACATTCATATGCAATTAAAGGCTATTACAATTATATAAAATTATAAATACATGCAAAATATACATTAGCATATTTTACAAACATGATACAGGCATTTATAGATGAGCTTTATTTTCCTGGTCGGTTTTTATTGGGCATAAAGGTGCGGGGATCCAGTTTAGGGTATCAGAAAAAGGAATATTATTTTTATCTTCCTATCCCATTTTTCCTGCATTTTAAATAAAAGGCAGGTGCAGAGTTCAATTTCACAAAAGAAGGACACATAACATATTAATCAGTTCTTTAATTGCATTCAAATTCTCTGATCAACCTACCAGACAAGCACATGGCTCAAAGCTGGTGTTTATTCATACCTGTAGATGTGTAAACAAAAAATAAGTTTAATAAATGCACATAACAATTGTAGTAAATTTTTATATATTTTAAATTATTAAAATTTTTGTGAGACGTGACAATACTAATCACTGCATGATTCATTAATCATAGTTACACTATTGTGTCAGATTTTCAATCCTTTGAAATTTATCATTATGGGGTTCTACTGTAATAGTTTTTTTAAATGCTCATGGTATATTTATA
Source organism: Stegodyphus mimosarum (assembly GCA_000611955.2). NCBI lineage: Eukaryota > Metazoa > Arthropoda > Arachnida > Araneae > Eresidae > Stegodyphus > Stegodyphus mimosarum. The sequence goes on along the minus strand of KL820665.1, from coordinate 20,213 downwards.
AACACATAATGATGTAGACGCATGCAAGTGTTTGTGTAATTATAACAGTTATCTATACTAAGTAATAAGCAATGTCTAAAGCTGCTTAATTTTTTTCCCTTATGGATATAAATAATTTTTATCTGCTATCCTATCATAGCTCAATGGCAAACTGACATTTAATACCAAACTAACAGCACCACCACATATTTTACTTAACCCTCTGAGTGGCATGACTGCCTTTATCTGGTAATGAGATTTTTTTTTTCATTTTGTATATAACAATTTATAATTTAAAATCCAGTTTTTTATTTAATGAAAATATCTTAACATTTTAAACACCGCACAGAGAATGCGAAGGTAACATATACATTTTGTGGTGAAAAAAATAATTTTAAACTCAAATATAAGAATTATGAAAAAAAAGAAAATTTTTTAAAGATTTATAACATGTTCCACAAATGGAACATTGGCGGAAAACAGTTTTTTACACGACTTTATAGATTAAGCAGAAAAATAGGCAGACTACACCCTTAGAACCACAAAGCTACTCCACCAGTTTCTTAGAAGAGATGAAGCTTCCATGCAAAAAAAAATTTTCCCAATAAAAACAAAGTTACATAGTTAATAAGAAGGAATTTATAAAAGTATTTTACAATAATTTTTAGCAATTTGTTAACAATTTAGCTGAATGTTGACCGTAAAAGAAGATCATTGATTTATCTATACTCAGTTTAGGAAGATGCTGAACTGCTGAATCCCCCCCCCAGTTCTTCATGAAAGGGAGAAACTTTTACCACTTTCCCTCTTAATGCCAACGTAGTTATCTATAATATGAAAAAAATTTTCAGTTTTCTATTTCTGGGCATTAGAGAAGAAATTGGGACAGATAGATTTTGAGTGCTCCAGTAAAATCCGGATGCTTGGTAATCCCACTAAACAACAGTAATCCAGAAAACTGTCCTATACAGTTTTCATCTACAATTAAAACTTCTTCTTCCTACATTGTGTGAAGTCCTGTCATATTCGCTAAATGCAGCAAACATTCTCTAGATATGAACTTGTGAAAAAGCTTAACAGGAGATAAAGTAACTAGTTCAGGAAGCACTTATTTTTATTCACTGCAAATATTTGCAATGCTGCCAGTTTTTAGAATTTTGTTGAAATTTAAATTTTTTCCCCACTGATGTTCACTGTTTTTCTCATTTTAACTTTAGTTTTCACTTCAAATTCTACCTTCCCTTTGAAGATGAAGATTGATTCTCGACGATCAAATGAGATTTCATGGACGTATTTCATCATCTATTTTATTAGAAATTTTGATTTTTCTACATACATCCACTGGCAGCACAGGCTCAAAAATATCTTCATTTACATCTTCATCTGTCAAACCTCCACTTTCTTTTGAAGGCAGTTAACAAACACCAATACATTCTTCATCATCTGATAATATATAAAAATATTGCAATGCCTCTTCAACAGTCTGAAATGGTTTTTAATGAGACATCAGCATGGCATGTTCAACAGCTGATGAAAAATACAGCAACCGGGAAATAACAGAAATCTCTAATTACATAATTCCAATCCACACTACAGTATATATTACAACTGAGTCATAAAAACCTCTAGCCTATCAAGAAACGCCACATGCTTTTCTTTAGTAATTGTGAGTAACCCACTTCAAATCCTTATGGGAATGCGTGAGGGGGGAGGAGGGGGAAATACGGGAGTTGAGAAAACAGAACATAAACATCTTTTCTCAATACTTAACAGAAGTTTTCACATTTGGAAAATCTTTCTCCTTGCTTCTATTCATGGTAATCAAAGTAACTTTGTTTTAAAAATATACCTTTACACAGCAATGTTGCCTTTCTGGAACATCCACATTCATAGTAAAAAAAAAATTCTCTTTCTATGATAACTTATTGTCTATCCATAAAAAGATCCTTTTGAATGACTCTCATTGATTTATAAAAAGATTTGTTGAATTTTTAATTTTATATGAATTTTGCTCGGAGAGAAGCAAGAAAAAAGGTGAAAAAATGATTTTTTTATAAAGATACTATTTATTTTAGCAACATTATACTGCTGCTAAAATTCAATCCATATTTTCTCTCTATGTAATAATTTTTATAAAGCAATATAAATAAAACTATTTTTCATAAAATTTTAAAATCGATGTTCTATTTATGGAACACTGGCGTGTAAAAGGTTATTGAATGAAAGTTTAGGAAAACAGACAACAAATAATTACACATTTAGCAAATAAATGCTGTTTAAATGAAGGCTATGAGCAAATTCAAAAGCTTTGCTGCTCAGAGGAATAAGTAACTAATATTAGCATTTTTCATACCCTGAAATTAATGTTTTTAAATCTTACACACTTACTTGGACTTACAATGCTAACAAGGATTTCATAATTTGTTATCAGAGTTTCTAAGAAAAATAAATCACTCTTTGTTAATAATATAAATAAAAATCTGATGCGGACACCACATGCCTTCCTAATTTTTGCTGCATTTCTTTTAAATTCTTTTAGACTTATTTCTTCAAATTCCATTATAGAGATATACATTCCTCAAAAGTGAAATTGCAACATCAAGAAAGAATGCGCATAGCGTCATACAAATTGCAGGATCGAGAGTTGTGAGATGGATATGAAAATGATGAGGCTGCCGGCAAGGGTAGGATGTCAAATCCGGTCAGGCTGTTAAGAGTACCTCATGCGACTTGATATTGTCTTGCTGGAATACTGTGTTGGGTGCGCCCTGCAACCAGGGCAGAACAGGCTCCAAAACTTGTGTGACATAGCAGTCTGCTGTCAAAGTGCCATTGATGTGTACCAGGGACGTCTTGTGATCAAACATTATGTTACTCCAAACCATAATGCCTGGTGCAGGACTGGTGTGATGCTCGCTGAAAACGTGCCCAACGACAAAACAAGTTCATGGAGTTTGATAATACGGTCACGTTCCCCGGTCGCTAACTGATGGTATTGAACTCGCCGACATCACAGAGACAGTTTCTATGCTTCTTCTAGTCTCCAATGCTCCCATAAACACTCAGATGCTATGAAAAGGAAAATTGGCTGACCTAGCACGTATATGCGTACCATGTGATCCAATGCACATGCAACTTTTATCATTTGCATATCCACCTCACAACACTCGCTCCTGCAATTCGCATGACGCAACGTTCATTGTTTCTTGGTGTTCCGATTTCACTTTTGAGGACTGTAGTTCTCACTTCGTGGCAAGGCAAAAATACATAAAATCTCAAAATATCTTCATTAAAAATTGAGAGATATAGAAAAACATAATACAGTTAAAACAATTAAAAAATTTTTGCAATTAAGTGTTTCTACACAAAAACAAGCAATTTGGTCAACTGGCGAAAAGGCAGATTTCTTGGTGCACAAAAATTAAGTTTCCTTTTGGTCCCATTCAGCAAAAAGACACTGAAAGTGCAGAAACTGACTTTATGCTGTTAAGTTTCAAATGTAAACAAATATGGCTGCTATAATAATAAAAAATAGGCTTAGCTGCACTTAAACAACTTTTATATTGTTTATAATTCTACAGCTATTGTATGCAGATTAACTCAAAGCATAAAAATCTTAGCCAGAAGAAAATAACATTGTAATTCAATCATTTTTAAAGCAAAAAATGCACAATCTACCAACATATAAGATTATAAAAAAAAAGAGCTGACTGAGGCGAGTAATGGAGTGGGTATATATACATACTTTTGGTGCGGCCAATTCCAACAAAAAAGGGAGGTACATAACTACATATTATAGCAGTCCTATATAGAAAATTTCACAATTCTGAGGATACTTGTTTTTGAAGTTACGCAAGATACATACAGACAGACGCGAAAAAAAAAAAAAAAAAAAGAGAGAGAGAGAGAGAGAATCTCTTCTGAATCAATTTTAAACCAGTTTTATAATTCATTTGGAAAAAAAGAGACCTTTATTCTGTTCTTATGCACAGATGTCATGCAAAACAATCGTTACATTGCATTCTAGCGGTCAAGAATGGATATTTTCATTGAAATATGATACCTGGAATTTTTCACAATTGCAATACTTCCTTTATTTTGTACAAGGAAGTAAAAACATTTTACAAAAATTAAGATAATTTAGACCGAGACAGATTGACAAAATATTTCAGAAAATAAATTTCTCATTTTTTTCTTCCATATTCATATAAATTTTTTCATCCGTATTAAAGAGTTTGGATTCCGAATGACACTAGTCATAATAATGTTAAGAATTATGAAAGTGTACTCACCTGGTAGGCATAAGATGATTATAGTTTAGAACCTTAACAAATGGCTTAATTTTGCTACGTTTAGCAATTTTCTTTTTTCCCATTCTTCTGGTCACTTTTCTAGGATAACGATCAATGCCAGCAATCAAAGCATGACCATAGGGCTTATCAGCTGTACCTTCATCATTGTTCTAAAAAGCAATACAAAAACTTTTCATGTAACAGCAAATTTCAAACAAAAATAATTTTGGTCTATATACAAAAACATACTGATTACAAATAACTGATAGACTGTTTTTAAGAAAAATTATATATAGTTCCTACTAAATAATAGATAAAATGTATTAGCTTAGATATTAGAAGGTATACCTGTATCTATAAAAAGCATTTCTACCTTTGTACTTGAAAGATCAGATGAAATAGTTGCATGCTATTTAAAACTTGCAAAACTGTTCTTTACTCCTTTAACATTCCAAAGTTGCATAAATAAAAACTAGACATACGTTTAAAATATATTCATTAAAAATAAAGCAGTCTTTTTTAAATTATGCCTTTTGTAGTTAAACTAAAAATTAAGCATGAAAATTAAAATTTATTTTTTACTACTTCATACATTTTTTAAAAGCCATGTCTTCATCCACATATCATTTATGCTTATTTCAAACACAAAATTTGTCATCTGACTAGTTGTTTTACATTTCTAAAAGCAAAAATTTAAGGTTTGGTTCATTTGAGTCTGATGAGAGTCTACCTACCAGAAATCCTTCGTGGAGAGCTTTCTTAGGGAAAAAAATGGCTTGTAACTATATTAAATATAGTGAAAACCTTGAAAACACCTATGCAGAAGTCAGTTTGCTCTCATCTGAACTTGGCTACCATTGGCACAGTAACAATTTAAGGATTGGGTAATATGTTAAATTCTATGTTAATTGCAACCACCTTAGTAAGCAGTCGCCAAACGTTTAAAAATGTACCAAATTCTGGGAAGTATATACACATTCTTTAGGCAACCATACACATAAAAATCTATCAATCAAAGCAATGTTGGCATTTTTATATACATTTCAAGTTCCAACAACTTTTAGACATATCTTTTGCCGTAAAATATGCACTTGTGGATTTGGATGGAATGGAATGGAAGAAACTATAGCAATTTCAGTATTATATAGGTACTTATATAAAATTACTGATGGGATCAAGTGCTTTGAATCAGTTATTAAAGCAGTTGTCATGAAATTTCCACCAGAACAAAAGAATATAAAGGCTTGTAGAGTACCATCTTCTGCAAATCTAGCTCAAAGTTCCTTAACCTTAATTCACGACTAGTGAGTTATCATTCTATTTATGAAAGTACATATCATAAGGTTTTAACCCCTTCGCGCCGATTGTCACGTCTACGTGCCAGCAACGAACACACTCACTTCCTGGCCGACACGCAGGCGTGCCAGAGCGTTTTCCCGTTTAGTCCCGACTGTCACGTATTTGTGCCAGTGTCCTGGAACGTTTTAAAAACTATAATTTCTACCACAAGATGGCACTGTATGTCCATATGGTTTCAGATACATGTACATTAGACCTTCTACTCGAAATGAGAGAAGCATGACTCACATACACGTGTTTTTGATTATATAAACAAAAGGGGAAATAAATGTTTCCGAATCGCGTGCTTTATGACGTCTCTTTAAATTCGCACGTGGTAGTTGTTTATTGTAAGTAGAGAAGTTTTATTTTCGCTAAAGCGTTGGGTATTTCGGTTTGCAGTTCAGTTTTTAGAAAATAATTAGATCTTGTTAGACGTAAATTCCTTCTGTTTTTACCGTTGCAATGTCGAAGCGTTGAAAATATTTAACAGAGCATGAAATAGCAGAAATGATGCAAAATATTTCAGATATTGACTCTGAAACAGATTCTGATAGTAGTGATAGTGATACTATGATATATTCTGATCATAAAGAATCTGGCGAATCTAATGATGATGAGGACATTTCGGACATATGTATGCCGAGTACGTCGAAAGCAAGTACTCCTCCATGGTCATCCACAATAGAAAATTTTTCGGAATTACCGCTGTCATTATTCAGTACCCATCTTTCAGAAAAACTCTTGAGAGTATAAGAAGCTTTTCTTCAATATCATGGATATGGCTGTATTTAATGCCAATACTCTTTTCAACAAAAAAAGTAAAAAAAATCATCCTCTCCTGAATTATCGGCTTAATTTAGTTAATCAAATTATTTATCGGTATTCCTCTAAAAGCACCAATGTTAATATCACACCAAGATCAGCAGAATCATTAAATCCGCTCAGATTAACTGAAAGACATTTTCCAAAACTTTGTTCAGAAGAGACTGATAAGAAAACGAGACGACGATGCTTCGTTTGTTCACATTCCCGGAAAAATCCTCCAAAACGGCAAATGAGTTATTACGAGTGCAAGGAATGTAACGTAGGACTGTGTGTAGATCCCTGTTTTCAAATTTTTGATACGTAAAGAGAATTTTAAGTAATATATTTAGTTTTCAGATGTATAATGTTAAAAGTCATAAAATGGTGAGTAATGAAAAAAAAATGTGTAAAATATGCATTTAAACAAGAAATAAGGTAATTAAAGTATATATAAAAATATCTATAAAGCCGTTTAAATACTCTATAGAGAATTATTAAACAATGCGTTGATACTTCGGAAATTTAATGGATTTAGGCTTAATAGCAAAAAAGCCCCTGGCCCTGGACGGACGCTCGCGTAAGACACTGCCGGCCTCCGCGATAAGCGCGCGTTTGTGCTACTCGGCGCGAAGGGGTTAAATAATTTTTATATCAAGTTCGAACTTAACAACAAAACTAACGTATGCACAATTAGTACATACATGTTAAAACTCTACCACCTACACATAACAGAAAACTAAATTCACAAAATGGAACAGATTCATAGTTGGGTACTATGAATAACCTAACTAAACATTTGCCCAAAATTCTAACTGCATAATCTAACTTCAGCTATCAAAATTGCTAATGTCAGAATACTAACTCAGCACTGGGTGTGAGAAAGTACAAATGCATCACTGCCAAACACTCTTACAAAAAATGTTCAGGAACGTCCATCTTAAACAAATTTATTTCATTCGGGTGAAAACTAACAAAAAGAAGTTATTGCACAGTTCGAAATCATAATAAAACTGGTTAATTCACATAAATCAAACAAACTTGTAAGGAGATTTAATGATTAATTTTGGAGAGAAATATTTAATTAGAACATAGACTATACATTAATATTTATGCATGTAATAACTTCTGCAAATGAATTAAAAAATGACTTATTTTTTTATTGTCTTCAATATGTCCATGGAGCCATTGGGAAAAAAACAGGCTTGGTAATAAAGATGGTAAAATTCTGACTTCCGGTTTTTAAGCTAAGAAAAGAATCTGCAGCCTCGATTCACTGTAAATAACCCTCTTCTGGCTTCATATTTGACTATAAAAGAATGTGGCTTTTTTATTTGTGTTCATATTTACATTAGCTTTATATCTCATTTAACTCTTTTAAATGAGTAATATTAATACAGCCACATCAGACTTATGTGACTGACACTTCGTCACTGGAGCTGTATCAGGATTTCAATCTCAAATACAGGGATATCGTCTTAGGCTGCATTCAGACGACGACGTATATGTCACAGAGGCATAGTCACAAGTAATGAAATGCAGGAGTTCCGTTTACACCTGCGACACAGGGTCTAAGCCACACCCACTTAGAGAAGCTAAATTTGTATATGCATGGATGTATGTATCTACAGCTTTCCCATTCAGTTTTTGGAAGTTCACTTTGATTGGTTGACGTTTATCCTAAGTAGCATAAAGTTGAAAAGAGCCCTTAACCAGATTTTGTAATGTAACACAGACTGGCTGCCTGGCAACACAGCTCGGCTTAAACCACTTATGCCCTTTATGCCATCATCTGAAAGCAGCTTTAGGGCATGCGGCACATGCTTATATATTTGAAATAGGAATTATTACATTTTTTTATCAAATAATAAAATCCTTATAAATTACTTTAAACACACAGCTTTACATTGAGTTATCAATTTTATTTAGCATCAGAAATTTAAAACAAAACGACCTGTGCACGGTGATGTCTTCTCTAATTTTGCCTATGGATGCTGAGTGAATACGAGCATCATTAATGAAATTGTGTATTTTACAAGTAGAAAGGGGGAAAAACTTTCTATTCTTTCTGCAACGAACACATATTTAAATTTCCTTTAAAAAAAATTTGAAGCATGACTGAAAATGAAACAGATGGTTTATTAAAAGGCTTCTTAATTCTACCACTAGTTAAGATTTTGATTGTCCTCTAAAAAGTATAAATTACCTAAAGATGATAACACATAATGTGCATATAAAAGCCTGAACATGATGCATACTTATCCTTTACGTAATAATAAATTTCTACGTAAATTTATACCATGTATAAATATCAACAGTATTCATACTATGATCATAGAAATTTAGGACTAAGTAGACGATTTTGCTAATATCAGCATTAATTGCACAATTGTTCAAATTTTATCAATAATTACTGCAACTCATTTGCAGATTTTACTTGGAAACATAGTGCAATCTGCATAAATGATGCAAAATTGAATTACGATGTAAACTCTCTGCATACCTTACCTGAAAAATTTCCATTTCAGAACTTAAATCTGATGAATTTGAAAATTTTATTATAAGCAATTATTTTTCATATTGTGCAGTGTTTAAGAACATATTAACATGCAAATACTATATTGAATTTTCAAATACATGTTAATCAAATTTTCATTTGTTAATGCAATTTTTGAAATATTTGGTGTTCAGAAAACATGCTTGTATTTAAATTCAGGACACACCCATGCTCAAATGCATTTCTATTAGTCAATTTCTAAATGCAATATTGTATCAAATATGATTGATTTGGTACTAGGTTTATTATTGTTTCCTATGGGCATTTGGTAGCATGGCAATTTATATACTGAAGAATTGGAGAGAGCCACATTTTAGTCACGTTATTTCTTTTCTAATACAAGATTTACTTGCCAAATTAAGATATTAAAAAATCAGAATTTTCTTAATGACAAACATATTTTTTAAATAAAATATATATATTTAATAATGAATTAACTTTAAATACAAATGCTAAAAACATTAGCATATTTCACTTTCACTACAAAAGAAACTTCGTAATTTTGTTCATAGCAATTGCCACATAGACCTGCTTTTGCCAACAGAAGTTTTTTTAATGCACCATTACTAATATTGAATTTAAATTTAGTCCTTGTTTTAGTAACATTAAAAATCCTCCCACACTATGCATTACTAGGGAAATTTCTTAGGATGGCCAACATTATTCTAGATAATTCATTGTACTTTAAAATTACATCAGCACCTTTCGTTTTTCCCATTTTGCTCATTTTATTTGCGCAATATTCAATGCTTTAGTTAATTTACTTTTGTTAAGTCCCATGTTGTACGTTTGTGGTGCATGGAGAAATTGTGTCTGTTTATTGTTGTGTTAAGAGACTACGTGTTTCTGTGTGTACTGAATATTGTTTTAGAAATTATGTGTTAAAACTCCACTAGGTGTCAATCCAAGTTTTCTAATTGTAAATTACAAAACTGTTACTATAATCTACCAATTACAACATTTAATATTGTCTTCCAAAAATAAACAAAGTAAAACTGGAAATGTAACCACACTCAACAAAATAGCTTCTAATGTGAAAATAAAGCTTATTTTTGTTTTCCTACAAAAGTTCTTTGACTACTTTGCTAGTTGCAGCCCCTATTACTAAATCTTGAGCTTTCTCCTGTTTTTCTAATTTACCATAAAATCACATGACATGCAGAATTAGAAGACATAAATATTTCTCTAACCAGCATGGACATATATGTTTCACTATTATTTTTTTTTAATTTCAGTATTATGCAGCTACTGAATTTTTTATTTAATTGTTTTCCTTTTAGAACCTTTTCAAGATCATAAATACTGCTGCATGCATAAGGGTTTATACTGGATTGCATGCACACTGAACTGATCACAGCTTGATGTTCATTTTCCCAAAGTAAACACTTTACAGTTCTAGATCTTTACACAAAAGTACTTGCACATCTCTTCGCAGTATAACACAGCAAATCATGAAGCACATTTCAAAGTATGAAGCTCACAAAATCTCTCAATATTCTCAAATCAGTTCTGAACCCAAAACCAAGAATATACGGTATTTCAACGCTTATATAGTTTTAACCCAGATACCGAAAAATCTTTAAAATCCTTCCATTTCTCGAAATTACTAAAAAAACAGATACAATAAAAATTACATAAGGATTGGATACGGTTACAGGTATATATAGGGATCAAGATAAATATATATTTCAGGATGTCATTTGGCGAAAATTGGCGATTGGCCAGCAAGGCCGCTACACAAAAACAAAATAAAAAAGTCAAAGAATCGTACAAACTATGCATCCATGTACATATTGATCTATTTTCACTAAAAAAAATATCAGAGCATTGCACAAACTTCGCACTCCCTTTGTCCATGTACACATCGATCTATTTTCACTCAAAAAAGGCAGGGGAATGAATGATGACGTCATATGATGTTAAAACAAAGTTATTCATCACCAAAAATTGCACAAAATTTATGGCAATCGAAGCTCAATAAACTGCATTTTAAATCCCACAACATAAAGGAAATGCATGTTATCGCATATATGCACTACATAAAGGAAATATCGACTTACCATATTTAGAAATTTCTGTGTCTTCAGTCTGTGGCACACAAAATTCCTTTCAGCATCCAAAAACTTTCTAAAATTATCCGAACTAGAATATGCATACTGCCGTCACCACATAAATTCAAAAAAATATCCTCCGTAGTGCCGGACTGTCAGTGGCATTTCTTGTGACAAACCCATCTGAACAATCTTTATGTTTGACCATACACATTTCTTTTGTACAAACAGGACACCTACACCAGTCAGTTAATGCTTTTTCCCACTTTTGTTCCAAATCCCCCAGAAACTTCAGATTAATATCATCATATACAGCCATTTTACGGTGTATAGCACAAAATAAGCAACATACTTCCTAACTCACATCCAATGCAGAAATAAGCCCTTACAAATATTTCCCATCATTTAAATTCACCGAAATCACACAACCAATTACATCATAATAGGGTTCCATAATAGGGCTATAATGCATAATAATTAACTTCAGTCATAATAAATAACTTACACACCAGTCAATGTTTTTTCCCTTTCATTCCAAATCACACAGAAATTCAAATTAATCTTCATTCAACCATTTTACTGTGTATACCACAAAATAACCAACGTACTTCCTAACCAACATCCAACACAAAAGCCCTTACAAATCGTTTTCCATCATTCAAATAAACCACAATCATGCAACTAATCACGTCATAATAGGGTTTCCAATAACATTCAACTACTCATGTTACCATAAATGAAACAACTTGGCAATAATACAAGGGGCACCCTAAAATATAGACTAACCAGGATAAATTATGGTGCCAATTACAAAGGAAAAGGACCAAAATCTTGCCAAATTTGACGTTTGCTCACCAAATCTGGCAACAAAAATTAGTCGTCAAAACCTTGGCAATACCATACTTGACTACCTACGAAACTCAAAAATCGAAAGAATTTTTTTTAGAAATCGGGAGGTTTATTTTCAACCACAAGAAGAATTTTAAATGATAAAAATATATTTTTTAATAATGAATTAAATTCAAATCATTACTAATTAGAAAGTTCAGTTACTAATTCTTAAATGCAAACAATACATTCTGCATTAATAACTTTTTGGTCCTTGTGTTTTTGAGTATAAACATGTTTGAGAACATCGGCCTTTCCACCATGTGAAATCGAAAAATTGCAATGACAAACAGTACATGGAAAATGCACTACATTTCCTTGAGGAAATCGAAAAATTGTAAAGACAAACAGTACATGGAAAATGCACTACATTTCCTTGAGGAAACATTAGAAGGAAAGTCATCTGTGTACGATTTTTGAAAAGTACACGAGTATTTTACCTTTTTTGCAGACATAACTAATGCAAAATATTATAATTTCTTAAACTATTTTTCAAAAGCACATATATTCACACAGGCTAGCAATAAGATGAATGAAATCACAATCTCAATTTTGCTATGTGTTCATTGGCTAATATGTGCCAGGGCACACGATGCTCACTGGAGATATGGAACATGTTTCAGACACATGTACACGTATTCTCACTCACAAAGCAGAAGCGTACTATAATTTCTCACTGATGAAACTACTACGGTTTTCTATGCAGCCTAGAGAAAAAATAAGGTGCTTCCAGACACCCCAAATCATTTTTTGGAGGATGCAAATAATGAAGTATTAAGCCAAGCTATATAAAAACAGTGAGTAACGTTAAGAGAAAATCGGGAGAAATATACTGTAAATCGACTTAATGGGAGAACAGTCGGAAATTGGGAGACTTGGCAACTCTTGTATTACCAATTTAGAGAGAGGCTCTAGTGTAGAACTGGGTGCCCTTACGATTGGCGAAAAATTTTGTTCAGTTTTGGCAATGAAACCCCATTTCTGGTTACCATGAGAGTTTTAACATGTTTTTAGCTTCTTTATTTATTTAATTGAAAATAAATCGATGTGCACATGGACAAAGTCAAGGCAATGTGCAATGACTAGTTTCTGCAATTCTCCAATTGTTTTTTAAGTGAAAATAGGTCGATGTGTACATGGACACGAAGTTTGTTAAATTCTTTGACTTCTTGTTTTGGTTTTGTCTAGCAGCCATCTTGAAATTGTGTCTTATTGATGCCGATCTTGGCGTCAAAACAGAATCATGATTTCACATATAATTTCACCAAAATTATTTACAAGAACCTAACAATATCAACAATACATACAAATCAAAATGTTGATATTGTTAGATACAAAATCTGTAACAACGTCAACAATGTGTTCGCTCACACTTATTGGTAAAGATGCAGCCTGCTTCAGATGCTAAATTTAAGAGATGACGAGTACACCTCATAATTCGCAAATCTGAATTTTCTTCTTTAAGAGGCCTGTAACACCAGCCTTCAAGCCTACAACTACTAGTACATAGTCGGCACCGCACGCTAAGCAATTATTCAGAGGAATTCTGATTTCTTTTGGAATTTTAATAATTAGTTGTACTATGTTAAAGCCTATGGAACCTTATTAGAGATGAGACAGAAAGTAAACTACTCTCCTGAAGACTCTCGATTAAAAAAAAAAAGAAACTACAACTGGATATAGTTTTGCATCAGTATTATTGCCCTCAATCCATAGAGAGGCAGAATGGAGCTATTTTAATGAATTCAATATCTGAAGATTCATTTTTTCATACCCATTTCTTTAACAACTGCACCCATTTTCTGCCTTAAGTATTTCTTAGTGATTTCACTACTGGGAGGCATTTTTCTTAATAATACATTCAATGACAGGTTGTAGGGGGCCAGTAGCCAAATGAAGCAAAATCGCAACAAATCTGGCGTCATGAAAATCGTTAGGGTTTAAGGATACAGTTTATAGTATTTAAGCGGGCTTTACGTGGTTAAAATGAGTGCCATTTTGAATTTCATCTCCATTGTATTGTTATATTTCAGTGTGGATAGAAACAAATGCAAGTTTTTACTGATTATTATAAATAAAAATATAAATTGTTTAACCACTTTCTGTTTTTTTACTATATTATTGCTCATATTTCAGTACATCGAAATTTTGAATTTTACCTTCGTTTTTCTTCTGCATTTTTTTAAAGTTTTATATTAAATAAGAATAAATGCTTTTCAATCATTTATTGCTCATTTACTGCTTATTACAATTTCTCAAATTTCGTGCTAAAATGTTTTACTCCATTTTGCTACTTACTGTCTTGAAAATGGTATGCGATACTATGAAAAGTTTTAATATTGTTGATCCCATAAAATACATAGTTCTTAACTTTCAAATACTGTATCGTTATTTTTCTTGAACTTCTGTTTTAGATATTTTTCGTGTTTACATGATCAATTTTTTGCATGTTTACAAGATTCATTCAAATTCGCAACCATCTAATATGGCGATATGATGAGTTAGTGATTTTCCAAAACGCGCAAAAATAACCGACTTGGCGATTTTTTGAAAACGGGCCAGTTTGCAATTTTACCACAGGTTGTGCTCCTGCAAATAGGAAGACAATGGGCATCAATTTTTGGGTCCTTTGTTTCCAAGGTAAAAATTAATTTAAAATTTTGGAAGCACTTCTGCAAAGGATCCGGTAAATATAAAAACAGCCAAAAATGGCGATAATAGTTCAAAACTGGTAACCCGTGGCATTCGTTTGTCCCCGGCTGTGTTTTGCCGCTAGCTAGTGGTGCGTCAGTACAGAATGAGGTGGTGAAAATACGGCGGATGTGATGATGATAATTGATAACATAGCTGTTTAGATGAATTAAATCAGTTTTCATGCTTAAAATGTTGATATATTTTTTATGTATTTTGACAATTAGTTTTCAGAGAATACTTTTTAGTGTTTATATACAATAGATGACTAGAATGAAATAAAAAGTATTACTAGTTCTCTGAGACGACAAAATAGTTTATATATTCCCAGTCATCAAAGTTAGCAAACCATTGCTTTGTGTAATAATCAAAGTTTGAATGACTCTTGAAAGATAAAATGTATAATGCTAGTCTAAAGGATTTCAATATTACTGAATATTAATGGCATTGCCGAATTTATTATGAAAAAGGCAGTTGTTTCAAAATAAAATGCTTTAAGCTATCAATAAGTAAATTCAAAAAAACAACTTTGCATTTGAAAAATTGCTTGTGTTTTAAATATATTATTTAATAATGAATCCATTAATCTATTGTATGTACAGTAGCACTCACTATTAGATACAATTTTGAGAATTCTTAATGAAAAAGACAAGTCTCCGACAATTTCCGTAAGTGCACAGTTAAAAAAAGGCCCTTTTCAGGGTCATACAAATTTAATAAAAAAATATGAAGTATTGCTAAGCCTAAGTATTACTATATACACTTTAATCTATATGCTGTATCATATTTAACCTATTAATGTTATGTCTTTTTCTGCTAACTTTAATTTATAAGCCTTTAATATGTATCTTTATTTTATATGCTTTAAATATAATCAAAGTGAACTAACTGTACACTGCTAAAATCATGGCTGATTAGCCGGCGAGCTTGGCGAGTAAATACGCACCGCCGCCAACGGATCCTTTCAGGAAGAAAACCCCAAATTTTTTTCAATACACTCACCATGTCTAAAAACTGCAATGACAAACTGAACAACACACATCACAAATGTATTACATTTCCTGGATGAAATACTACGAGAAGAGTTACCCACGTATGATTTTTAAAAATGCATGAGTATTTCACCTTTTCTGTAGACATAACCAAGACAAAAAGTCACAATTTACGAAATTATTTTGTGAAAGCATGTGAAACTCACCCTGCTCAGTGGTGAGATGAACGAAATAATCTCTATCTTGGTGTATGCTCATTGGAGAACTGGAACAAATCATTTTCGGACATCCTGCTTTCATGTTCAGTAAAAATTGCTCTTGTATATACAAAGCAGAAATGGGAAAAAGTTTACAATTGGGTGCCCTTGTTTTTTGATGATTCTGTTTTGACGCCAAGATCGGTGCCAATAAGACACAATTTCAAGATGATCGCTACACAAAACCAAAACAAATAGTCTAAGAATTTCACCATGTCACTCGGTATCCATGTACACATCGACCTATTTTCACTTAAAAAAACATCGGAGAATTGCACAAACTAGTCACTGCACATTGGGGTTTTCTTCCGCAAAGCGCCCGGTAAATGTAAACACCGCTAACATTGGCGATAATAGTTCAAACCTGGTAACCCGTCAGTTCAATTACCACCTTCGCTGTTCGCATTTGCAGATTTAAAACTTTTCTTCACATATTTCTTATTATTTTTTCAGATTTTCACGTTATTTTTATGAATTTTTAACAATGAATAGATACAAACATATTCATATAATTAGTGAAGTTTTCGGAGACAGATGCTTGTTCGCGGAAGAAAATCATGAGAGGGGTGAATGATAATCGGAAACACGAATATTTTGGATTTTTTTGCGCAACAGTTATAAAATAAAAAAATAAGTATGAGAAGAACATAATTTATTACTAAAAAAACTTTCATGTAATCAGATAGTTGCAATTCAGTTTCTATTTAAAATGAGAATATTTGCTGATTTATGTGTTGATAATGGATTTTCAGTTTTGGAAGTACTTTGAAATTATACAATGAAGATATTAACTATAAAAGTACTTTTTGATTTTATGCTTTTATAATTTCCTTAGAAACTTCACTGTTAAAAACAGGAATATTTTGGAATTTTATAATATTGAAAGATATTCAAAGACAGATCCGAATTTTACTAATTTTTTCCATTAAATAGATAACTTTGTCAAGAAAAGAGTTCATTATTACAAAAATTTCATTATTAGATTATTATTTCACTTCCGTTAAGCTTAATATACTGTTTTCCGTGCTTCTTTTAATACAAAGTTATTTTCGTATATCACGTTTAATCGGTTAATTTTACATCCATATGCTTTTATATATTGTTTTCTCTGCTAACCTGAATTTATGTCATTTATTATTTTGATTATATGCACTAAATATCACCATATGCACTAAATATCACCTTTACGCAGCTTACTTCCCTGTGTTTAATAATCGTACCCCGCTCATCGTCGACCAACCATTGGTGAGCTTGGCGATTGCAACAGCGCGAACGGGTTCTTTGAGGAAGTGCTTCCGCACATTGCCTTGATTGTCATGTGCACATAGATTTATTTTCAATTAAATAAATCAAGAAGATAAAACCATGTTAGAACTCTCAAGGTAACCAGAAATGGGATTTCATCGCTAAAGCTGAACAAAATTTTTCGCCAATCAAAAAGACACCTAATTCTACACTACAGCCCAGAAATGCTCCATAATGTGTCACTGACGAAGACTTTGGTTCATTGATATTTAATCTAGGAAAAATCCAAGAGCTCTCAGATGCCCAAAACCAGAAATTAGGAGTCTCCCTGGCTAAATCAGGAGACCTGGTAACTCTGACAAGAGAATATTACATTTAAAATTATAGAGCTGTATGCAATAAGAATGTCTTTAAATCTAAAGAAATGCTATTAAACTTTAGGTTACAAATATTCGATCAATGTTAAAATAAGGTAAAGATTATGTTAAAGGAAATATATTTATTTAAAAAAAGATTAAGTGATGTAGTTAATTTCTTGGGAAAACAAGAATAAACAGTAGGGGAACACATATCACTGGAAATAAGTTCTAAAGGAATTTAAAATGTACTGCCACAAAATGTGATTCCCGTGCAGTTTTTTTTTTTTTTTTTTTGTGCTTTTGTAATGCATTTCTTTGAACCTTTTTAATTTTTATGCATTATCATTCACATTATTGATAATTACAATTTTTATGTTTGTGTTAGGAAAAAAAGAACGATTCTGTAAGAAAGCTTGGGAAGAGAAAAAACTTAATTTTTACTGAACATGAAAGCAGGATGTTTGAATAACAACACACTGACTGGGACAGTCTATGGAGCCCAATAATTCCTTAAACCATTCCTGATTCCTCTTTCTCTCTATATACATTAACAATAAAGTATACATATATGGCAAAAATAAAGCCTTAATAGTCAGACATTTATGTCTATTAAGGCTTTATTTTTACCATACATTATACATGTATTATACTTTGTTTATATAAAGAATATAATATAAAGTTTTCTCACTAACACGAATGCCTTTTTTAAGTATGTATATATACTAGCAGATCATAAATGTTTGTAATCAGATAATACTACTTTTACTTCCCAGCAAGCAGTAAGGTAAGAACGAAAGTAAGTTTGGACACGAAGTTGCTAAACATAACTTAAATTTAAAACTCTATATTACTACGTATTGAAAAATGTTATTTGCACAGCTTTTATCACTCCATAAGCACTATCATTTAAACAATTATAAACAGTATACACTGCTAATCAAATAATCATAACTTCTTACGATTTTAACTAAAGATGCAGCAATGCAACAAGGAAACAATGTGAACCATAAAATACCAATATAAAAAAGTAACATAAGTGAAAAGCAAAAGGCAAACAAAATATTATCGTAATTAAAAGAGACACGCTAACTTACTTTAACGACGACTGCTTTTCTGCCAGCGTATTTTCCATTTAGTACCAAAACCACCTTTCCGATTTTCATTATTTTCCCCATGCTAAAAATAATATCATAAACTTAATGTAATGTTACAAATTATACTATAAAAACTTAACTTAAATTTCGAATAGAAGTCACGTACACGACATATTTTGTTCCGCAGTATATTCGAAATTTTCATAGACTAATGGTCGAAACTAATGCAATCATTAAAAAATATAATTCAAAATAAGTTTTAGAGAAAGATAAAATACATAATTTAAAATACTTACATCACGATGAATTTAGGTTTTAACCCAACACTAAAATTTACAAATTAACTTTCATAACCAAATTCCAGGTTCATGCTCTTTAGGAGTTTAGTTGTAAATGTACTGTTTCTCGTCAGACTGCACCTGAAAATAATGAAAATTGTAAATTAGCATTAGAAATATTCTTGCTTGAAGAGAATTAAAAATCCTTAAGGTCAAGCTAAGGTATGCTGTTTGAATCTTTAAATGTACGGAATTTTCAAATAATTCTCTTTATAAGTACAGAGTCTCATATTTTTGTAAATGTTAAATAAAATGTTAAAATGGATCAAACACCGCTCCACAAGAAGGCTGATTATAAACTGGTCGTGAAAATAATGATAGAAATAAAATGTAACGGATACTGCATGAAAACTAATTAATAGAAATTTGTACAAAAGCATTAGTTAACATAAATTGCAATATTTAGCAGTTGATTATTTGCAAAATCAGCCGTTATAGGCCCAACTCGTTAGTAGGTAGCTATCCCTAATTCAGTGGCACTTCAGTGTATTACAGAAGGGGAGAGACAACAACTTTCCCAGAGCTTGATGCGTTTTATTCTCTCGGAATACCTTAGACCAATAAAGTTTGCGTTTCTCTTAGGGGATCAATAACGGATATCTCGCCAAGGGCCATATCCTTACGAGTCTTGATAGCCTTTTCCGGCTATTGCGACAGAAACTGTGGTTCATTCCCAAGAGAAATAGGAAGTTCTCTAAACTTGTTGATGAACCTCTAAGCCTTTTCCCTCGCAGTGGGAGTTGCTTGTAGAAGTTCAACATCTCTTGCTTAATTACCACTGCTAGAGAAACATAAAGTCAGGGGGGGAATGAATAAATAAAACACAAATTTTTACACTATGTTGGGTTAAGTACCAAGGATTAAAACTGACACTTACACAGATGCCAGTGTAAAAATAATAATAATAATACAATAACTAATGACTCAGCTGAGTTGCACTTAGACAAAATAGTATCTTACAGTTTTTCCTGCAAATAAGTATTATACAATATACATTTTTAAAACCTATTATTCATTTCACATTTATCCAGGCTGAAAAGGAAAGCTTTGCAGATATTTACTTGTAAGTTTCTGGAAATCTCTTTGTGAAGACCCGAAACACGGTCTATTAAAATCATGATCTTAAATAACTGCATTTAATGACATCAAAATGATCATAAATATTTGAACTATCATCAACATAGTAAAAAAACGCTTCATTATCAATTTGATTTACATCATTTATAAAGGAAACATAATTATTCCTCTTAGGTATCTCCGTATAAGGCTTTAAGAGTAAGTTTTGAGAATTACGAATGCTGCCTTTTGACAATAGATGGCGCTGACCG